>VYZW01038355.1:13990-57577 GCA_013401315.1 Balaeniceps rex | reverse complement strand
AGGAATCTTAATGTAATTATTCCTGAGAGTAAACAGTGATCAATTTGAGTAACGGTGAATAAACAAGATGGTTTAGGGGGTTTTTTGTACATACAAAAAATCAGTTGTCTGATCTAAGGACTGTTCTCTTATCGTTAATCTTCTCCATGTGTTGTGTGAACTATTCTTTATTTGGTAACTTTCTCACATCTTTTTTGCACGAAGAAAGAAATCAGACATATTTTACTGCTTAGCTATCCTGTTGAGTCCAAACAAATAGTCCCATTAGGTGACATCACCCTTACTAACCTTTAAGTAATTCCACCTACACAATGCTCCTTCAGCAGCACTTACACACAATGAAATGGAACATAAAGAAATCAGAAAATGTTTCCAGTTGGATTGAGTCATCTGTACTTGTGAACATCTCATGAACTATTCTGCAGCTCCAAGTTGAAATGAGACATATTAACCTGCACAAGTGTAAAACTATTGATACCTTTTCACAGCATCACTATGCACAAGCACTTAAATCTCTTCGTACAGATACATCCTTGCCCTCACAAAACCATCCTACATGACTGCAGCAATATTATGACTACCTCATATGTAAACTGAACAAGTAATGAAATGTCTGTGACCTCTTCACATAGACAAATGATGAGATAAAGCAGATCATTTCACATTTTTGCGAAGTCAATTACCTAGGTACTGCTCTACTTATGCAATATTCAAAATGAAGATAAATATTCCACACTGGTTTCTCACATCATAGCTGCTGGATGTTGGCAGCTCCATATTTGCTGCCTGGGAGCTATCTGCTGGTTACTGTCAAACTATTTATGTGCACAAGAAGAGGTGCATGTGCTCTCCAAAACTGAGGTAGAAAGAGTTTATCCTTCTTTTGTCATTGCCTTAGTGGAAGGTGTCTGTAGAAGACTCTTAAGAATACTATTCCACTGCTGCAGTCACTGCCTTTTTGGCAATCCCTACTTTTATAGGACTTAATGAAGATACTGTTAGTTAAATGAAGTCTAAATGAGGCATCAGTATTCTTTCACCTTTGAAATACAGTACAAACACAAATGGATATGTTCCAACATAAAAATATGAACATTTCTGTTCCTGCTCTTACGTTGGCTTCTTACACAAGAAATAAATCTAAAGCAAAATCCCCAGATGCAGTAACTTTCCTTACTTTAAAGAAATTAAAATGCAGGCGCTTTTCTTGAATTCTCTAGTCGTCTGGGTTTTTTTACACAAGATGATGTACACTAGCTGTAGTGCCCTAGAACATTACTAGAGAAAAACAACACATAGATAAGAAATCAGTAGTTTCTTCATTCAAGAAATGTTAGAGAGTTGAAAAGGCAACTTTCAAAACAAGGGCAAAAAGTATTTTCAGGAGATTTTCTTTCATTTTTTGTCTCTTCTGTATTTTGTTTTTTACCCCAGCAGATTTTAATACTTTTAGTACAGCTCTCGTAACACAGTATCTTTTGTCATTGATAACTTGCCAGGACATCATAGTGATGCTCTTGCTACATCACTGGCTTGCTAAGGAGAACACAACAATGACAGATATTCATGACTACAATTCCACTACTGGGCTGTGTCAAAAATTCTCCAATCTTTGCTTATCTAGCTAGCTGTCAGTTTGCAGGACATTTATACCTCTCTCATTTCTGGAATATCTGAGGGCCCAGATTTACAGAGCCAGTTAAACTCCTATAGATGGAGATGGGGTGTTGGGGTTTTGGTTTTTTCCCAGTGTCCTAATTATCTAAATGAATATATATTTGTAACTTTAGGCCCTTCAGTATATTCCTGTCCAGCCTTAAATATTTTATGGAATAACAACTTGAATACACAGCCGTTGCTCTTAAATCTTTCTTAATCAGTCTAACCTTAACTGAAACACATCCCTCGCATACCACACTCTTCCTGTCAATGATTTTGAAAGTATTTAGCCATTATTTGTTAAGGTTTGCATCTAAGGTTGGTACATGTTTCTGCAGTTTCTCAAGGCATCCTAAGGACAGGTTACTGTTTCTTAAAATGCTTCTAAAGGTATGTTTACACTGCAAGTCAAGCCCAAGTTTGAAGTTGTTCTCCAGGTCAAACCTGCTCGCTCTCTTTGTTGCTTATATACAAACGTACACCCAGGTACAGACTGAGGACAAGCAGTCTCAGGAACTCCCTGAGGTGGAGCCTGAACACTGACAGCAAGGTAATACAGGTAGACCTTTCTGTTCCTGGTGATGTAGGTAAGTCTTACATACCCAGGACCAAGCAGGCTCATCTTATTCTATCCTAAGGTCTTCCTGACAGCCTGAGCATTTCAAGTCCAAGCCAGTCTGTATAGTTGGGTTATGAGCCAGCAATGTGGAATCACACAGGCCACAGAAGCCACCATGATCAACCTCCTCTAAAAGCATGCTTTTAATCTCCTAACACATTCAAAACTAAACAAGTTAAAGGGAACAATAAATCAGGGCAAAGGTCCTTCAGCATTCTCACTAGAGTTTTAAAATTATACAGGACAAAGTTCAGACAAAAGAGACCATGCTTAGACAGACAAGAGGACTTCCACTCAGAAAATTACCTTGCTAAAACTAAATCTATGGCGTGTCCTCCTTTTAGGTAAACTGGCTGAAGTCCTCCGTGCACACACACCAGTTGAAAAGAGAGCAGAACTTGCCCCTTCCCCTGTTTTGAAACAGGCCCTTTAAATTCCAACTTGTAAATGACCCTTGCATCAGTCCTCCTTGTTAGCTGTTGGGAACAAAGATAAAATAGAAGAAAAGAACAGTCGGTGTTCTCCAGGAATACCTGTTTCCACTTACCCTGCCAGACATGTGAACGAGCACCAGCAGCGCTGGACGCTCCAGCTACTGACAGCTGTGCGAGATGTACCAAGCAGCTGCAGGGCCAGGGAAGAGCACAGAGAGAGAGAGAGAGAGAAACACCAAGCCTGAGTTTATTAACCCCGTCTCACTCGTTCTAGCATGAAATTCAATAAACAGAGCTTGAGGCACAGTCCTGTAAATTTAACATCTTTAAAGGTGAAGGGGAAAATATCCAAGAACACTTATGAAGAGTAAGCAAAAACAGGCATGTGCCCACTCTGTGGGGGTAGCCGTTGCCTAACGGTGATTACTGCTCACTCTTTCATCTAAATCGCAGGGAAGGAAAAGATTAAAACAACTTTACTTCATCTCCCTTATTTGAAAAACATATGTGCAAGTGGCATGGGATGAGGTGCAAAATACTAGTAATAAAGTCCCCACTCAGACTGTTCATAGGATGTTAAAAAAACCCACAACAAAACAAACAAACAAAACCCCCCAGTCTTTTCACCTGCCCCTTTGATGAATGTCTTTGGCACTATTCTCCAGGCAAGGATCAATACCTATTTCCTAAGACATTTATTTAGGGATTTAAGACTTCCAATAAAGCCCTGCCTAGGGAGTTGTTCCCCCCCTTCCACTTTTTTTACAGAAAGAAACACAGACAAAAAGAAAGACAGAAAGACAGACAGAAGGAAAGAAGAAACCAACTGCCTTATTCTGATTTTAGCCTCCACCCTCTCTCTCATCTACCACTTTTTTTTTAATCTCACAGGTTTCCTCTTACAAATTCTCTCCTCATTATCATGCTTCAGTTCAGAGCTGTCTACCACAACTGAGTTTTGAACACCATCATCCCAGCAAGGTTCAGCATATTTTAGGAAGACACTCATTTTAGACAAGATGGGTTAATTATGAGGCTGCATGTTTACGGCGCTATTCATTTATTTCAAGAACGTCCAGTACATACAGTTTTCTCCTGGAGGGAGAAAGTCTGCAAAAGAGTATCCAGATAATGCAGCACTTTTTGGCTGCTCAGAAAGGCTTAAGGCCAAGTACTGCTCTATTACTCCCATACAGCTACTGTTTTCAATAGGAACAAACACACAAACAGAATTTAACCCTTTGCTCTTCCCTTGGCAGATTCTCTCCAGACTTGTGTGACTGATGCTAGCCAGACAGAGTCCTAGAAGTAATGTTCCTGCTGCTAAATTTATTTGTTTAACTTTCCAGTGACTGTGTTAACGGAGTCCACATAATTCCAGGAAAAGAAACAAGTGCCTTCTGAATCTCATCAAAAATTGCTCATCTGTTAGTCAGCTTGAATCATTACTACAGTAGGGTTTCCCAAAACGCATCGTAGGAGTGGAAAAAAAAAAGAAAGTACACCTCTCAATCTCACTGGTTTTTAAGTAGGAAAATGAGGCAAGTAGTACCAGATTTTACATGTGTCCGAAAGACAAAAACATGTCTAGGTCCCTGTTTCTTGGGCACGTAATCGCATTATCACAACTTGACAAGCACAATAAGAATTTTGTATTAGGCTTCTGTATAGCTGTTCAAGTGGTTTGTAAATTACCTGAACCTTTGCACCAGGCTGAACTTCAGAAAGGCTGAAAAGAGTAATAATGGACATTCCTAGGCTGGCAATATCCCTAGGTACTAGACCAAAGGTAAAAGATACTAGAAGATATGGTAATTGACAATAGGACATATTTTTACACACAATATCACAGTGTTGTATGACCTGAACTGAACAGCTGTTGGGCTAGACTAAATAGAGACTGGGTACCCATGGAGTTCTTCAGATTAATATTATTCTTTCCTCTTTTCTTATGACTTAAATACAATGACAATTTGATTACCTTGGAAAGATGTATTGGCTGCACATACCCAAAAGAAATTAAAAAATTAGAAAAGTTAGAAAAAGTTGCAAACTCTGTCATAGGAACTGCTCACCAGAGAGAAATCCATGTGCCACAAACTGAGCCCTGGAATTTGAGAATGGTGCATTCAGTGACCCACGGATTAAGAGGGATAAAAGCTGCCAATTTTACTGTCTGATCATTGGAACGAGACGGGAAGTAAATACAACTGGAAATCATTATGCCTTGTGATTTTATTTTTAGCTTCTCTTTGTTTGCTGAGTGCATTTGGCATAAATCTTACAGTTTAGAGATGGAACAAGTCTTAATAGGCCCTCTAATACATCCTTCTACAGTTTCCTAATCGACCCCTGTGGAGCATTCACCGGTACACTGGCCTGTCTGTGTTTGTGTTTCATAGAGTTTCCACCATTTTCTTTGAAAACCATGCTACATCTAATACATAAATTATTCCACCTGGAAAAGGCTGGGTTGCAACATGTCTGCCCTTCTTATTTGGTCTGTTCTCTTTTTCCAGCCTGTTCCTCCCAGGAGAGGAGACTGAGATGCTGGGAATTCCCAGTATGGGAATGGGTTGGGACTTGCTGATCACCTAGGTCTTTATAACACTGGCTGCTATTCAGCCTGAATGCTTCCCACCTCTGGGTTTGTCCCATTTCACATGCCCATAGCAATTCCTCCCATTTGTCTTCATCTGGCACTCAAACCATCTAGAGGATGATCCTGTGCAACATCAGCTGCTGCTTAGCCAAGTTAGGCACATTACACATTTTCAATCTTTCCTTGTAAGCAATCATGCCAGCCCCTCTAATCACCTGTGTTGCTGTGTGCTGAATTTCCTCCAGTTTGCCTGTATCCAAGCACTAGGAGTTTCCAGAAACTGTATCTGAAACTGCATCATAAGCTTATGCAGGTTTTTGAACTGCACTTGGACAAAGTATGGAACAGGGGAAGATGCAGTTTAAATTCCAAGTGGCCAATTACCCCAGCAGCTGCATTCAAGGTCCTCACAATTCCATGCCACAACACACTCATCTGAACCCAAACTACCCTTTCAGAGAGGAGCTGGGGATGGAAATGAACAATGCAACAGAGCACCATAGACTCGGGGTATTTTTCACCAGGAAAAAGTAGGGACAAGAGCTCCTTGCTGTTAAAGACCAAGAAATGGATATCTGTAAGCCCTGACACATCAACAGATCTCAGCTGTTGTGGTACCATCAGCAGTGAGTGGTGCAAAAAAGAATGCAAATCACACGGAGTTTTACAAACTAGATGAGAGCCTTTGAGCTGGACTTCTAAATGAACTGGAAGCTAATTCAGATATGAGGAGCTCCAATATCTTTACCCTGTAGGATGCACAATGCTGCAAAAAGGCTATCTTCTCTCCTTTAAGTGATGCTTCCAGTAAGTCTTAGGTAGAAGGCAGTGGTGGGGAAGTCTCCAACTGCATTTCAGCAAGCCAGCGTGGACACAGCAAAAGCATGGCTCATTCTCTAAAGGTCACAGATCAGAAGAAAATGACTGAATCTCCTCCCACCAGCTAACCCTACCTCCAGCCTCTTTTTTAGATCTCGTTCAAAGACAAATAATTACTTTGGTTAACTACAGTGAAATTATGTCACTGAGTTACTGAGAATGAAAGAGTGTCTTAACTGGCATATGATGAAAGGCACGTACATACACTGAGAATGCTTTCTCCATCTCAAGACTGAAAATAGTTTTTGAAAACCTGCTTAAATTGAACACAAAAGGAAAGTAATCTTGTAGTTGTGAGCATTTACGTGCTGTCCTCAGGAAATTCTCATCTCAAATAATGTCACTGCAACTCAGAGATGCCAATAAAAAAAAGAACTGGCATATAAATCATATTGCTTTATGGTAATAGCAGCTTTCTTGCCAAAAGGTGGCTCTTCATTTTCTGTTTTATTACACTTGTGAATGTGTTCACTTTACCCAACAAGAAAGCACTAAACCAAAATGGGTGTCAGAGTGTTCCCTGCGAGGAACCACACCTCAAATCCTTGGTGATTTCCAACTGGCTTATGCTAGTGTAAATATGGGATAACAGCCAGATCCTCAGTGAATATAAACTAACACTTCACCGACTGCTGTGACTGAGAATCAGCCTCTTTGTCTCTGACAGTAAATTACTTTCTACTATGCCTTACAGGGCTCTGCCACAGAGCCCCACTAAAGCCCTGGTTAATATGGGACTTTATTTTCCCCACCTGTGGAAAAAGCTTATCAGCATGAAGCACGGTAAAGCATACGAACGGACGTCAACCACTTAGTGCTTATTATTCAATGCCACGACAAGGAACACCAGGTTTATACAGCTCTGGCTGGAATTGCTTTACCACCAGAGAAGGGATCAAGAGATAAGCTAGATGGAAACTAATCTGACAGTACTATTACCAGTCTCATGTTCTGTTCATTGGCTGCATGAGTGTGTGAACTTCACAGTTAACACCAATTCTGGTCCATTTTGAGTTAGTCTAATCTCAGACCTACTCTGTTCCAAAAGATTCTTGTATTACAGCATTTTTTCATATGACTGTAATGCCATTTATTGCATTTTTCTTGCAAAAGAGAAACGTGACGTGAACTTCGTGCAGGGCCTGCTAAACTGTCACAGTAATTCTGGGACACTGACCAATGGAAACATCTCCTGTCAGCTCAAAGATAGCCAAGATACAATGGAAAGCTGACCTACCTCGCCATTTCTTTCAGAGAACTACATGTCTGCAGCATACATATCCACAAGACCTTTAAGAGTCTTTTTAACATGATCTTTGCCAGCCTCTTACCTCTTCCTTTGTCCCCTGCCCATGTTTCCCCTGCAACAAGATTTACAGTCCTCTGTGTGCTTTACAGTCCTTTGAAGGTAAAATGATACTTGCAGACCCAGGAAGGAAGTGCAGATATTGCAGGCACAACAAGCAGAGAAGGTACCTCTTCCAGCCTTTCTGCTCTCTGGGAATTCCCAAGGGGAAGATAACTATCAAGTACCCTAACACCTTTTCCATGGAGAGCTTCTTCCTGCATGGTGGTCTTCCCTTTAGGAAAGCTCTCCCTCTGTACCATAGATGAGCTTCTCTAGGATTTGCAGTGGTTGTGTTAAGGGACCTGGGCTACATGGCTCTGTGAAGGCCCCTGGGGACTCCCGAGCCCTGGGAAGGTGGAAGGGAAACCTCCCCCAAGTCGTTCTGTGGGTGAGCAGGCACAAACCACATGGGCTGTGATTCATACAGACACACTTCCTCCAGGGAAAACACAGGCTGCACCTCAGCACCTAGCTGTTTCCTTGTGTCCTCCCTTCGCCCTCCGCATCAGATGGCAACAAACTTTAATCAAGGATTTGGGTGCCTGAGATGATACAGTAGTGCTTTCTGATTTATTGCTTTCCATTCCTCTCTGTTTTCCCAGCATTTTTTTAATCTGCACTCTTCTCGGTACTTACCTTTCACCCTTTCTTCTCCCTTTTTACAGGACAGCCTGATTACAGCAAATTACCAGCTTTTTACAGAATTTATGATTTGGATCATGTAGACGATGGCAGAATGATTTTAAGAGCAGAAAAGCTATTTTATGTTTGGGGTGGTAGAGAACAAGCAGTTTTTGACTAGTGGTGACTTACAGTTAAAGTCTGCCCTACGTTATTCGGTGGAGCCTGTCCAACATCTAATGAGGAGGAGACTTAGAGAAGTGGAAAGACAGTCTGAGGGACTTCAGCATCCTACCGTGGCCTCTGAGGGCAGGCCAGACCCAGAGACCTGATGCCTGATGTGGATGCTCAGTGTTCAGGGATCAGGCATCTGAGTTCTCTCTTTGGTTCTGTCAGCCACGGATTTTTATTTATGAATTTTCACCCCCTCCCCAGCTTTCCCTCTATTTTCCTTCACTTCATACTGCTGCTGAACAATACCTAAGATCCTCTGTCCAGAGGTCCATGTGAGCAGCTTTCTCCTTAGCACAGCTAACAGTCTTCTCAATTCAGCATTGCTCTGAAGCCTCCTTACTCTTCAAAAAAGACCAAGTATTTTTGTTTGCCAAAGGCTCTGTGAGTCATAGAGAACATGACTCCTGTGGTATAAACAAAGTTCAAGACTGAGGTTACATAGTCTATAAGAGGAAAGCTCTCAGGCAGTGGAAACAATAGTATGTCCAGATGCCAGACCTCCCTCAGCAGACGTGGTCCCAAAACCCCTGCATGCAAAAAAACTCACATTGCAGCCTCCTGATCTGAAGACACCATGGTTCAATTTATAGGCAATATTTCTGGCTGTACAGCTCTTCTCTCAGAAGTAAATGTAAACTAATGAGTCTAGATTTTATTAGCTGAGAAGTTAATTGTGAGAGTAATTTTTGCTTTACTGCATATTGCTATAGGTTCAAGCCACATCACGGCTGCATGAGCTGTTCTTGGGAGGCAGTGGAAGTCAACAGGAATATCAATATGAATATCAAGGGAGATATTGCCTTTTTGTTACATAAATACATGTCATAAGATGACACCAGCTGTTTACTGTCAGGATCACTTACAGCATGGGGCCCTTACTGCGGTGGTTATGAGATGTGGTTGTTCCTAAGAGAAATTTCAAGACGAAAAAATGCAATAGTACATTTTGCCACCAGAAATGCCAAAATAAAATTTTTCTTTCTGTTTTCCCAATAGGGTTTCCTCAACATCAACAGGAAAATATGAGCTCAACTATTGGGTATGGCATTGGGTTGGCCATGATGCCTTGTACATATTTCAGTGAAGATAGTTTTCTATGGACGTATTTCAGTCTTGCAACCAACAGATTAAGCTTATTTAAGCATATACCAAAATTAAATAAAAAAGATCAGCTGAACTGCAAAACTCTTTTCCAGTAAGCTTTAAACTGGTTTCCTCAATGATATAATTTTAACATCTTTTTGGGATAAATGCCAGTAAGAGACTCGCAGAGAAATCTTTAAAGGCAAATGAGCATAATGTCACTGCTGAATATTCTACGTTTAAAAGTGTGTATTTCAGGAAAGGGTATGGAAAAAAAAAAAAAGATCAATGAGAATTTTTCAGAAGGGAGAGATCCCCCTCTGTCCTCCCTAATGCAAAAGGGCCCCAAAAAGCCCCCATCCCTATTGCAAAATACAGCCTCTTACACCAGCAATGTGGATCAAGGCTAAATGGCTTTGTTCTGAATGCTCCCTTGTATGTTGTATGAACGTGGCTGGAGCAGCAACATGGCAATTCTGGCTGCATAAAGCCCGTTCTGTAAATTGTAGAAGCTATAAAAATTTTGGTCCCCAGGCCTGTCTGTGGGTCTGCCAAAGCAGATGGGATCTGAAAGGCACCGGTTACATCTTTCGCTAGATTAACATGTGAGTTTTTTGCAGCATCTCTTATGGACACAGCAGATCTGTTTCCCTCTAGCCAGTTTGCTACAGCACAAAGCTCTGCTGTTCACTTTTGCTCTGTTTTTACTATGGAGCAGGACTGGCAGCTTGATAGTTTGGGGTTTTGGTGGTGTTGGTGTTTTTCCCTCCTATAACTTAAGGGGAAATCCAGACAAGATGCAACTTTTCTTTAAATTGGAACCATGGGCTAACCACATTACAGGCTCCATTCTCTCCCCATGCAAAATACCTCTCTGCTCCTCTCCCCTCCCTGCTCCCACCAACACATTTGTGCCCAGTTTAACTATTTATTAAATAGCATTAATTATATTAAGATGGTACCTCTCACAGCAATTTTGTGTTGAAAAATTGCTGTTATGACCCTTTGATGTAACAAAGTTCTTTTTTTCCCCTTGTTTCCATGCCAAGCAACAAGCCATTGCCAGTCATTTACAAGAATCACAGAAAAAGTGCTGAAAGTGAACTTAAAGATAACTAATCAGTCCCAAATGCAGCTTAATTTCACTTTTCTCTGATGTTTGCCTGACCTGTTCTTAAAAACCTCCAACAACAGAGACTCCATAACTTTTGCAGATGATCTATTCCAGTGATTCATTTGTTGTTAGAAGCTTTTTCTCAACAGTTATCCTTAATCTCTCATACTACAATTGAAACCCATTATTTCCTGCTCTACTTGGAGTGGACTACATGAGAAAAATATTCCTTTTCACTTCACAGCAGCATATATGAAAAGTTACTTTGCCCCCATCCTTCTCGCCACAGTACTTTTTCCTCTAGACTAAGTTACTCCATTGTTTCAAACTCTCCACATAGGTCATGTCTCCAAGAGGAAAATATGTTGGAAAGTATCAATTCTTGGACACCTGACAGTTGGAAATGCTTTAGCTAAACACCTGTCTAGCTAGCAAGCATAATTGTTTTCAACAAAATTAGCAAATGACTGGAACTATCAGCAAGACTCCTCCACACAGGAATATAAAGTCTCCACTGGCAAGGACATGGTTGAACTGGTTACTCTGCATCTTTTGTTGGTAAAGACAGCTTCAGAATGCACTCTTATCCACAGATTTCTTGCATTTATCAGTAATTCAGTTTCCAAAATAAAAGTAAAACAAAGACATAGTTTTTAGACTTGCTCAGTCTGTTAGATTTGGCATCTTTCTATCCCAGTGACTAAGCATAGCTATGTTATTGCTCAACTTTGATTACGTATCAGATAGCAGTAACTCTACAATATGAAAAAAGGAAGAGTTTTTAGAGCTCCACAGCATGAACATACCAATACTGGATCAATCCCCAGCTTAGAATTAGTCCTGGATTCTTCAGAAAATGGTAAGTTCGATCTTGGCAGCATCCATGAATAATGCTTTCTACAAAATCCAGTTGGCTGGAGACTCAATCCCATCCCGGAAAATGCTGATCTGGCTTTGTCTCTTCTTATCTAAACTCCAGCACAGTGATCTGGCATGAAGCCACAGCCCTTGAGAAACTCCAGCTAAGAGGAGAACGCCCCATGCCTCTCCAGCAACACGGCTGCCAGGAGCGCATCAAATCTCCAACGCTCTGCCCTGGGGAGCTGCACCAAGTTCAAAGTTTCCATCATTATCTTCAAAGTGGTCCACAGTCTGGACTGTACACTGGGCAATTTCAGATGAAAGACAGAGAAAAGCAAAAGGTACAGGATAACTGGGCATGCTTGTATGTTTGTGCATGCATGTACACCGTGCCTTCAATAGGCTGCAGTGACCCTGAGGAGAAAAAAAAACCCAAAACTTCTCAGCTTTATATGTACGGAATATTTAAAAATTTAAAAGTAAAGTGTCACAGTTTCCTATCTATACATATCACCTTAAGCCCCTCATAATTTCATTCTAACTGAAGGTAGGACAGTAAAATCTCTTCATCCTGATATACCACAGTCACATTTTTTGAAGCTGAAATAAAAGGAAGGTTGCTTCTGAAGAGTTCCCATAAGGCTTAAGATAAACTCTTTCAAAATAAATAGCATCTGAAAATATTTAGATAATATGGTATGGCAACATTAAGAAAGCCACAAAAAATTACTTACCTTTGGCATTAAATCATGTTTACCTGCTATGGCTGATAAACAAAGGGGTAGCTCTGATGCAGTCAGGAGTGAGCACACACAGTGAAATTCTTCTCCCAAGGAACTTCTACCACTGACTTCACTGGAGTCACAACTGCACCCATCTCATTGACTTCCTGACCGCAGTGATTTTCCTGGCTTATGTCAAGGTAACATCTTGTTCTTCTGAGGTATGTGCTGCACTTTATTGACTGGAGAACAACACAAGTGTACTGGTTATCCCAACAGTGGCTCTTCAACTAACTAAAACAGATTTCCAGTCTTCCCTGCTTATATTAGTCAGTGACTTTTGGAGATAATCACTTTCTCTACATGGGTTTCCATCAGCCTCCTAGCAAATACATTTCTGATCTCCCCTGCTCCAGTATGTTACCATATATAATCTCAATCCATTAGAGCAACAGTAGGGGTAATTGTGCACCCTCGTCATCCCATGGCAATCATCATAAATATCCCTTCATTCCTCCTTCTCTCCATTAGAGCCATACTGGGTGGCTACTACATGCTTTCTCCTCGTGGAAACTAACATACCATAATATTTTCATGCACAAATTACACAAGTGAGTGCCTAGCTATGAAGTTTTAAAATAGTATGCCTTTTAATAAGGTGCAATCACTGGTTGTTTACCTTTTAAGTGATGTCTTAAACTTGTACTTCTGAATTGCTCCCTCTGCTATGGAAAAAAGACAGGAGCAAAGTAAGAGAAAACATTTATTTCACCTATTTTCTTCCTGCAGGAATCTCCAACTTGCTGCTGGAATCCTCCAGGAGAGCAAGCGCTTCTGACAAAACCACCTGCCTAATGAGGTAATCTGTGTGAAGAATACTGGAAACTAATCTAAAGGAGACTAAAGGAAAAAAATGTTCTGGCTTATCTTATTTTTTGGACAAAGACTTCCAATAAAACTGTGATCTCACAATGAAGCACATTCCAAAGGGTTCTGCTAAGCTTGAGAATGCCTCAAAGGCACTCTGATGCCTCTTGGAAAATATTCTGGTTTAGAACAATTACAGTTCTACTATATTTTTCCTGGGTTTCTCTTCTTTTTCTTCTTTGACACGAAAAATCCAAAGGTTTTACTTGAATGAAACCATCTGCTCCTGTGGCTTAAAGAATACCTGAAGTTATAATGTTTGGATTATGAGAAAGCTATCAGCCCTATAGTTGGTAGTTGCACTTAAAAACACAATTTGGGCTCTTTAACAGTCAGCAAGACCCAAAAGTGGAAGACACTTAGGGCCCATGAAGTGACTTTCAGCCTGCTATAAGCACTTATACTTCCCAGGCACCACATGGAATTTGCGGTTGGCAGCACTTGTTTGACAAAAGGAACAGTTAATACACCTAACATCGCATCCCCTATAGATCCATTGGGAACAGGAAAGGAAATGCTCCTAGTACCTCCTCTTCTTCCCTGCAAGTCTTCTGTGGATCACAGTGCTACTAGCAAAGTTTGGTAAAGCAACTTCACATTTCAGTCTTCGGGTTCATTACTCCAAGGCAAAGTGAACCAGCTTCTGGCTCTGTGTTCTCTCTAGAGGCCCATGTAGAAAAGAGCTTATCATCTCCTGTTATAGAAGGCTACAGCAGAAAGGTTTTATTTATTTATCTATTTATTAAAAGGTTGCTTTTGCAGCTTGTCTTTTTCATGGAGAGAAATAAAATTAGACTATGGCAATCAATTATAACTGCCCATCAGCATGCAAAGCGCTTCACAACAGACCAAGACTCCTGTTCCTAGGATTACCAGCATGCCTACAGTAATGGAAAAACACAGTTGCAGAGGCAAGATTAGTGCAAGTAAACATCTGCTGCATAGGAACATTTTTAATGATATATTTTGTTAAATCATTTCTATTAATAAGGCTTAGTGAAATGCTTATAAATTACACTTTATATGATTAAAAATGTCCCTTTTCTTTATGAGCTTGAGAGATTAGTAAGGAGCAAAACAGGGCACAACAGATGATCATGTTTCTGCCTTCACAGGAACACGTTGTCTTGGAAGTGTAAGACCTCAGATCTCCCACTTTCTTGAATACTAAATGAAATCAGTTTGTAATGAGCCTTCTTTCTCCACATCACAGCTATTAGAGTTTGTAACCAGATGGACAAAAGCTTGCTTGATAAATTCTTTATTACATATCCTCTGGCCAAGCTTTTCTCAAGGTGAGCTTGTCCTTCAGGGACTGCAATAACATGATGTTGCTAACTTTACAGTAATTAGCTAAGGACCTTACCACTGTAGTCATGGCAGAGTGAGCCACAGGCCTAAAATCCAAGTTCAATTAGCCTATGCAGTGTTCCATGCTGCTGCATCAAACATGCGTAGCATGGTAACAGAAAGCTATTTTGAGTACGTCTACACTACTCCCAAACTTACTGGTATAGATTAGACATGTTCTGGACTAGCCTTAATTGTTCCCAAGCACATAGTGCTTAACGAAGACTGGAGAGTATATCATTTATAATTTAATTTAATCCAGGGAGGTCATGCAGAACCCAAGCGTTCCTTTTACGTAGCTGCAAAAGTAAATCTCAGTTAATAATTTAACGGTGGGTTTTTTTCAGGCTTTTCCACATATATAACGACCTTTCTTGATCTAGTGTAGGAGAATGGAACTACAAGATGTGACCTGTATATCTCTCCACATGTCTCCTCTAACAGTTTTCAAGTGCTGGCAAGGAGATGTAAGCTCATCTCCTCGCTCCCACAGACAATGTTATGTTGTCACAGCAGGAAGCAGATGGGAGCTCTAGTGAATTTTTTAGGGGTCAGTGCATGGAAATGCAGCTCCTGAGCAAACTCTTTAGCATAACAACATGTGGCATTCGTGCCAGAGTCTGCTGTTACAAAGTTGGGATCTAACTGGAGAGTTAACTAGGCTTTGATTGTTTCTGTAGGTTCTTAAAACTACATGATTTGGCAGCTAACACCCAACTCAACCTGAGAAAGTTCAGAAGGAAAGGGTCTCCCACTTGTTTCCTCTTGTGCTCTCTGGGCAACCTTTTACAGAATCGTGGTTCTAAATGAATGCGATTTGCAAGGCTGCGGGACTCGGCAGACTCATTTGAAACAATTCACAAGGAAAAAACGGTTCAGACAAACGTTAATTGAAACGTTCAGAAACAAGATTAAGGCAGGGGAACCAATTGGCTGAATCCTGAGTTCTTGCAGCTACTAGTAAATAGTCCAATTCAAAAGACCTTGGAAAAAGACACTTTAAGCAAAGCCAAAGGACCATGCCAGCCATCAAGCAAGCTCTCAAAACACAACCATTATCTGGTTTGATCACCATTCTTTTTATTGAAAAAAGAAATCTATAAAGTTAAAATAATCAAATGAAGAACATATTAAATTTTAGGACAAGGGATGGGAGTAGAAGTCTTTATTTAGATGAAACTGTCATTGATTTCAATGCACTGCATAAAGGTTGAGACACCTACTCGGAGAACTACAGATTATAACCGTACCTGAAGGGTCAGACCCTAACCCCACACTCTTTCTCCTCTGTGCTACTTCTGTGTCCTAGCACAAGGGCAGAGTTCTCCTGCCACAGAGGGATCCTCAAGTGGTATAAAAACAACAAAGCTCCTACCTAAGGACCGGTGCACTTCTCACAGGCTGTGGTAGGAGATGGAGAATAGTTAGAACATGGAGTATTTGAGAGCAGAGCACAGGGCACTGTTCCAGCTGATGCAAGATAAAACTTACCCTTTGGATGCTCTAAAATATGCCAAGAACTGATGCAATCTCCATGATGTCCCAGGAAGAGGAGAACAGAAAGATACTCCTCTCTGTACCACACTGGCTCCTGTACTATGCTTCTTAAGCCATGTGATTTGGCTTCAAGTCTATAGGGGAAATTCCAGCCAGAAACGCAGGCGTGTCCTGATGTATCTGACTCTCTGCTAAACTGGGAAACTATCAGTTTAACAGGTAGTGTCACTTAAGGTAGACTGGTGATTTGCAGCCATAGGGATCCCAAAGCTTTTGCAAGGTACATGGCCTCAAACAATACTTCCTGTGGTGATGCTTTCTTCAATAAGGGCCAAAATCTCAAAAGCTCAATTGTTCCTTAAAATAGAAATTAGAATCACTGTCATAAAATGAAGAGCCTTTTCCCATAACTGAGCCAGTTCAAATGAAATGACAGTATCTTAAAATATTTCTTCTAGACTTTTAACTTTTTGTATCATACAGCCTAAAAAATCTCTATGTGAGGAAATGAGACTTGTGCTTTTGTCCGTGATGCCTTTGATGTTGGCTTTCAAAGCCATGTTCTAAAGATCAATAGCAAGGATGATTAAGGAGATCACAGTCTGTATTTGATTTTTTGTGAGGAAAGGGAAATCTTCTAGACTTGAATGGGTATTTCTGCCACTGTTTAACAAAGGAACCTTGCCAATGTTGGCTTCTGTGTACCCCAAGCATGGACAGCAATCCCACCTTAAGGCTAAGGACAGAATACAATCCCTCAGAAGTAACTGCTCCAGAAATATTATGCACCCCCTGGTTTTTTCTCCTCCCAGTGCAGTCACAGGTTGGTATGGCAAGTTCTTCAAAACACAGTGCTTTTAAAAAACACTGACCTTGTCTTGTTTCTAGGTTTAGCCTGACTGAAGGCTCTTGTCCACAGTGAGCAGTGGTGCTTTCTGGTACAGGGACAACCTTTCCTTCTGTCCACACACATACATGCAACAGACACAAGCGCAAAACCCTTGGGGAAAAAAGGCAAACTCTACTGTGGAACCCACTTGCCCAAAGAGCAGAAGGCCGGTAAGCCTCCCTTACAGCTGGTCAGTCTCTCCATAGAGGGAACAGAAGAGGTTCTGGGAAAAAGAATTGCTTAGAATGAGGATTTCATCCAAATTTCAATAAGGAACTTGGGTAGGTAGTGGTGCTGTTTACGCTGTATTTGCTTCTAGAATTTCACCATGGGAAAAAGCAAAACATCAATACACTCCTAAATTGCTGCACAGTGTGACACTTCTAAAAGGGCTGAATTTTAGATTAGTTGAGCACACCTGCAGTTAGAAAACAGAGATAGTGCCAGCAACTGATGATGCAAATGTATGTCCTTGAAATAAAATCATCTATATGTAATAATGACAGGTTAGGTAGCTCCACTGTGCCCTTGCGAAGGTGAGCACAGGCAGACGAAGGACAGCAAAATACAGCTTCCCAGACCCCTGAAAACTTAGCTGCCTCTATTCTACCAGTATGCAGACACCAGTAGTTCTTCAAACTGTACAGACACACACTCACCCACATGAACAGTTAACCTGTGAAAATCACCCACTCGTTTGATTAAAAGACCATCTATTGGACAGGTTTCTCAATGTACTTTTTTTTTTTCCCTTCTTTTTTTGTTGCATCTACTTTCTCTGGGTGAGCTGATCTTGTTGGGGCTGCTGTCCCATGGAACTAGGTACCTTCTTTTGAAGGGTTGTAACAAAGCTCACCAAAAGCCTCGCTTCCCATTTAAGGTTCCTCTTACTGTGCTCACGTAGTCATAACACAATGTATAGGGCCCGCCACCTCCTGAGACAAAGCTATACATGGGTCACGCAAGAGGGCAGACAGTGAAACAGCAAAACACCAAAGGAACAGAAAGCCATAGAGTGTTACACAATTTTCGTCAGGGAAGTAAGAAAGATGCAGCTCTTGTCCCCGTTTCTCAACCCTCACCATTACTTCTACTGCTGCTCGCTGCAGCAGCATAGCCTGATCCAAGCCGTGACTGTCTCTGGTCCTCAGGAAGACAGCCAGTACATGCTCAGGAAATGTGGCCCTGACAAAAATCTTACAGGGAGAAAAAAAAAAATGAACTTCTGATAAGGGCTGGCTAGAAAAGAGACTGAATTATGAACAAAGCCACCATGAATATTCTTTGTAAGCAAGCAGGATTACATGCAAGGAAATGCCTGACTTCTAACATAAATTTTTCCTCTTACCCCAGATTGCTGTGGATTTTGACAAACTGCCTAGCTCAAAATGGGTTAGATAATTTCTCTTTTTATTACAGGAATTCTCTATGCGTCTTGAACTGTATATCCGCCAAGACCTACATTTTCACAAGTTCAAACTTTCCAGAAAATAACCCACTTCACCTAATCTATACTCAATCTCCGCCTCACCAATATGCCACCCTGCACTCTTGCCTCACTCCACAGGACAATCTTGGTGATACCGATCATTTTCCAAGAGCAGAAGCCGCTATTTATGGCACGTGAGTCCTTATGCAGACCCATCTGTACCACTCTACCTACAAACTGGATAGTGACAAAAGGTAAACACTGGAAAGAAATGAGATAGCTGGCAAAGCCATAAGCAATAGTTTGAGAAAGATCTTTTTCATTTGCACGCATCTAACCTCACTGGTCTTCACAACTGATTAACATCAACTGCCATGGTCAACACTTAATTCACACAGAAACCTGCTGCTAGTTTCACTTCATTAATATTGACATCTGAACTCTGTAGCTACAGTGGATTACTATTAATAATTATTTACGGCCAGCGATTTGCACAGAGCATCCCTGTCTAATGCCGGGAGTCAGGCAATGAATCTTCGATAACAATTCACAAATTGTCCACCTCTGCAGCTACACAATAAGCCACTTTACCTCATCTCTCTCTCGCCCTACCACCACTCACACTTGTCCTACCACAGGTGCAATGTGTTTTCACATGTAAAACTCAGGCTTCTTTCACACTTCTGGGTAGGGTAGGAAGCTGCAACAGACTAATGTTTCTTCTCTGAAGAAAAATGCCAGGGGAGGTGAGAAAAGCTAGATGGTAGCAGCAAAGGTCAAGACTGTAAAATATGCAGGTGCAATACATTTTATTACTCTAGGCTTCTGGTTCAAAAAGACACCTAGAAGTCCAGCTCCTCTCAGATGTCTAAGGAGCAAAATTCCACTTTGCCTCTGTATTCACAGGTGCAGCTACCGAAGTTTTACGTAGCGCACAAAGCCCTTAACCTCCTCCTCCAGCAGTGAGTAGGGTTGTAAATTTAACTTCATACACATGTTGATGCGTTAGGCTGGATTAAGGCCACAGCACTTGGTATCTTTCAGGGTCAACTCGAGATGCATCATGAAGCACCTCTGATCCACTACTGCACAAGGCTCCCATGAGCAATCCAGCCCTGGGTGACTAATAAAGAAATGAAGCGACAGTGAAGGCGAGCCCGGGTTTGTACCAAATCAGATCTCACAGTTTCCAGCTATCGTTACTCGGTTCAGGCCAGACCGGCAATGTCCCACGCAGCACTCCACAGCTCACAAGTGGAAAAAGTGAACCAGCTCCCTTTGTACCCACGCCACACACTGCCTCTCCTGGGCCAGCGACTGCTGCTCCGCTCCCGGCTGCGCTTCCAGGTACCTGGCAAACTGCCAGGGACAGCTTTGCCGGACAGCTTCTCATGCAACCAACGATAATTTCTAAATAACTATGACTTAGTGTGGAGGATTACTGCCTAATCTCAGCATCTCCTTGTTTTATTTTAGCTTGCTTTTTCCCCCAAAACTGGGCAACCCAGAGATGCTGACAGGAATGGCCTAGTGAAACAGAGAGGAGAAAACTGGAGCCCCTGGCACCAACGAGGTGCCTGGGAGAATGAAATCCCTAGGAAACTTTACAGATCTACAGGTTATTACTTTTCTCTTGCCCTCCTCACACCATCTCCCAGGTGCAGAAAATCCTCAGCCGCAGGCTCATAACATAATAAGCTTCCACTTGGTTTTAATATATTTTCTCATATTAACTTTAGCCAAAATTAAGACCATTTCCCCTTAACAGCACATTTTCCTCCTTCAATGCTAAATATATTGAACTGAGTTTAACCATTTTCCAGTGCAGAAGTATCTTCCTTTTCTAGTAGAGAAGTTCAGAATATCTTTGTTATTTCCATTTCCAAGAGACACTAGAGAAATTGAGCAAGTTGGTATCATTTAACCTGGTTTCTAAAGCTTCAAGACATAGAAATCAATGTATTTGAAAGTTCTTGACTTTTTAGAAGATTACCATTTTGCCCATTAGCTTGCAGTGCCACCAACACCACTTTGTGATGTGTATACAAGCCCAAACCAAAGAAAACTTCAGCCTCTTCAAAATTTTGCAGTTTTAACATTTCTTTTAGCGTGGACTTAGTGACTGTTGCTTCTGCCATCAAAATCTTCAGAAGGCACCAGATCTTTGGAATTTTTAAAAATGAGAAAGAAGAATTAAAAATTTCCATGTCAATGTTTTTGCTCTCTTACTCTAGACACGATTTCCTCATTATTACAACACTGTTAAGAAAATCTAAAGGAAGAAAACAAGAGTGGATTTTTACAGAAATACTCTTTAAATTGTGTTGAGAAACAAAATCCTGATAACAGTGACATTTTTACCAAATCCTATATTTCAATCAGAAGGAAAAAAGAAATTTAAAAAAATGACCAGCTGTGCTATACTTGGGTCTATGGCTGTATTCCCAGAATTTAACAATAACAGCCCAATACACTTCCCCCCCCGCCGCCCCCAGCATATACTTTTTAGATATGGCAACAGCCTTTTCAACTCATGTGCAGTGGCATGAGAAAACACACAAACACACATACATACAGATAAAAATAATCAAGTTAGCATTCCTTAGTCTAGAAAGTTTGCTATACCTCCATCATTAAAACTCATTAAATACAAGGTATAAATTATTTAGAAGGAATTAGACATGCTTCTAGATAGAGCACTGAGGAAGGAGGCTCCTTATGGCCATACTGGTTGATAGTGGTAGCAATTAGAAACCAAAACTGTGGTCTACAGGAAATTTCAACTTTCTGGAACTTATTTTTCTTCTGAATCTGAAAGAAAAACTGATTTTCTCATGAAATCTAAATTGACCCCCTCTGGGCTTTTCAAGAAGTTCTGCTTTGATAAAATTTAGAAGTTTTTCCTATATTTTTTCTTATTTTATAATGCAATGCAAAATACATTGTAAACAAAAGACAAATGTCTAGGCAAACAAGGCACAGTCTTATTGATATTTGTTTTTCAATTTCTTTACATGCAATTGCACTGAAAACGGCCTGTCCCCTTACAAAATCTGTGTTTCAGTGAAATAGCATTTTCCAACAGGAAAAGGTCTTTTCAGTTAACTTTTCCAAAATCTCAGTTCCTTTCATGATACCCATCTTGGATGACAAGGAAAGTAATTTACTGCAAGCTTGAAAAAGTGGAGGCTGAATTCTGTCTTCTTTCCTCTCTCCTGCTTGCTTACAGGTGGGGAGCTGCTTCAGAATCACTGTGCTTTTAAAAGAAGCCAGAATTAACTCTTCCTCCACCATATCACAAGCAGTGAAATCTGGTTTCCTATCACCCTTTGCCTTGCAGTTGGATTCTCTTGTGTCTAAGGAGGTGAAAACTGACTGACGAGTTTCCTACTGTTTCCCTGTCTGCATCATGTAAACTCTCTGGCATCCCATAGAAGATGGGAAACGTTGCAGCTTTTCCCTCAGTGGAAATAATAATTGAGTCTCTTTCCTGTATTTAGTCTTCTATTTCCCTAAAATGTTTAGGCAATTTGAATCTATTGGACCTCTAGTGCTCTGTTGTATTTGGCTGAAATTCCTCTGACATTATTAGGCAGACACACAGATACAGATGCATGGTGTGGTCACAAAAGCATCATCTCTTAAGGACACGAGATAAAAAGAAAATTGCAATAGCTGCCTGTATGTGTGATTGTTGGAAAGATCCTTGCGCTCTTTTGCAGCCACATTCAGGCAAGGAACTGTCTATGTTATGAGATAATTTGCAATCTGATGAGCAATTCACATATGAAAACTGTTACATAAATCCCAACATTGTTATAGCTAAGAACAGGGTGATAATTACAGCTAAGATTGCCTGAATACTTTCATTCCTGGTTTGGGGGATTATTATTTTTTCCCCAAACACTCATAACTCTACTTCTTAGTCCAATCCTACTCTCTTTGCTCCAGTGAAGTCAACTTCAGTGAGACCACTGATGCACTGTATTTCCTCCCTGCTGTCTGCCTGGAGCTGGTCTTCCGGAAGACTCAATTAATTCAGCTGCTGTTAAAAGGAGTTTGCTGTGGTGGGTGCAGCAGAGCGCTATACATTTGGATTTAAGAAGAGCTTTCACTTTCATTGGTAAAAAAAAATTAGAACAGAGAAAATACAGCAATTGTAAAATGTTACCTGCACCCTACATTTCCAAAAGAATACCTTCCAGCCTTTTTTCAGAGGACAGTGTATTCCTCAATATATAAAGGTCATTTGCATTACAACCGTAACAGGAAATGAAATAACCTTAAAACACAAATCAGGAATATATCCAGTATGCAAATCAACATCTTTATGAGCTGCAATAATGAGCAACAAGCAAATCAGTACTATTCCAAACCACATTTTAATTCTTTCTGCATTCTCTTAGCATCAACAGATAAACAGGGCTAAAGATCTTGCTAATTGCCACATGCAGCACCACAGTCAGTATATACATATTATTTAAAAACCAGCACATAGTTACTACATACACTATTTAACCTCACAGAGGCTGCCTGATTCTGATCTCAGCCTTGTGTAAATTAGGAATGAACCTAACCATGAAGACATAATCGGCCTCACAGTGATGTAAAGCTGGCAGAAACAACATCCTCACCAAACCCTCACCACTTGTTAATACCGTCCACAATTTACAAATGAAGTGATCAAAAGCCAGTAATTTGGTAAAACCAGATGTAGTGGTCGTGAGCCATCTTTTCATCAAGCATTTCATCAAGCACTTGAGCCTTTTTCATTGCCACACACAAAATTCAGGCTACAGATTTATTAGATCTCTGCCATGTGCACGAGGCACCATGCACCAGCAGCTGTTAGTAACTGACCACGTGGAGGCTTTTAGTTGTAGCAAGTCAAGTGTCCCCTAATTTCTGCCCAGGTAGGGCCAGACTGCCCCAGCTGTCTTTCACTTACTGATGGTCACTGAGAATCGGGGCATGCACACAGATCGTTTCTGCGGAGCAGATGCATGACAAGGTCCTACCCTGTGCTCACCAGGTCACGTGTCATATTGCTTAATTAATGCCAACACCAACGGTTGGTGTGAAAGGTGTTCCTGCTGGGAAAACTTAGGAAAAGCTGATATTTCTCTGTTCACCTATATTATGCAAAGCTTTACACAGGAACAGCGGGCCTTGGAGATGAAGTCGTGCAAGCTGCTGGAGAGTTAGAGTACTCTCTAAATTCATAGTTTAGAGTCAGTTCTTGAACCAGACTTGCTCCCTATGAACAACTTGAAGCTCATGTTTCTGAGAAAGCGCCTGCATTTCTTGTGACCATCCCTTTTCCAGGAACACTTCCTTAGTGTACATACAAAAAATACGTAACTATCACTCAGACTAACCCTGACTGATTTTGTCCGTCGTTAGGAAGCCAACTCAAAGTTCTGGCGTTGCTTAGCAAAAAGGCAGGCCTGAAGACAAAATGGTACAAAAAGGGACAACAGTGTCACATGTAGGATTACTTCAGTGTAATAGGTCTTGTAACAGGGGCACTGGCCTTCCCTCAGGCAGGCAGACAGTCAGATCTATTCTGAGTCCTTGTGAAGTCCCTGGCTGGTTGCTGAGATTCACCTGCAAAATCATGCTGATGCATTAAGGCTGGCCAACAGATGAGTTTCTCATCAGCATAGAAAGAAAATGATACTTTGTAAGGTCCCATCCACAAAGCCCAGTCCAAGCTTAGAGGCCAATGAAATAAATACAGTGCATTTACATTTGCAAATAGACTAAAAAACACAAGTGTTGAGGAAGGTGGGTGGTTTGATACTTGATTTTAAAGTCAGTTTTAGAGACCTCAAGGAAACAATGTATTTGATTAACTCATTCTTACAATCTAAACAGAGGTAGTTGGAGAAGGACTGACAACTGTATTTCAGTCTTTTTTTATGAAAAGACAAAGCATGCATAGAGCTGGTATCCCATGCTTTCACCTACTGTAATTATGGTAATACACAAAAAAAGAAAACAAAAAGCTTACTCAGCCCTGATCCTGCAAACATCTGACCCGAAGCAGAATATGTTTGCAGTCTTTCCCAGAGCAAAACATACTACTTGTGTAAGTACTGACACAAACGCAAGGATCCTTGTGTGCTTTGCAAACTTGTAAAATACCAACAGAAAAACTTGCTCAAGTCAACTACTCTCAAAAATAAGGTATAGAAAATATTTCAGTACCATCATGCAGGGTGTGATGTCTGCATGTGGGTATTTCAGACCTGCAACACACTATTTGACCAAAGGCCCAAGAAGAGTTAGTTATTCCCCTGCCTAAAAAGCCGTACTTTCTCTATCACGGGAAAAGCAAAGGAGGAGATCATTTTCAGAGAACAGTAAACTTTCATGATGACTTTCCAAGGTTATAATTATTATTATTCTACTGCTCAGTTTTAATTATTTTGAGTAAACATATTGATTTTTATCTTTTTCATATCAGAACTTTTCAATCCATGTTATATTATAAAGTAATGTGTCAACCTGAAGCTTAACCTCCAACACCAAAGACAGATAAATTAACACTGGCACTGTTCATTTTAAGTGTCTTAAGTGTTTTACGAGGTTTAATATAGAGAAGACTGTGAAAATACTAGGGCTAAACACCCGAGGGACACTGGGGAAGAACCAAGAACTGTGACCTTTTGGATGTCTGACTTTGCAGACACAATTGTTTCAGTGGTTTTCTTTCTCTTTCACGCCTTTGGTGTTTTGTTGGTTTGGTTGGGGTTTTTTTTTGTCTGCTTCTGTCTGAAATTCTAATTAAGACAAGCTTCCCAAATGCTACTGCTCGGAGCTCACAGGAGAGCCTTCTGAGAACTCCACAGCAATAGTTTTACGTGCAGTGTGAAAGCAGGCTTATACAACATCCTGCAACTATTCAAGATTCGTTTATAGATATGATGACCATCAGTAACCTTGTATTCTATTGCTTGGTATCAACGCTCTTCTCAGAGCTGACAGGAAGTATTGCTGAACAATTCTGGGCAAGTCAGTCTTACTTCTCTATTTTAATGTTTTGTTATGAGTTTTGCCTGTGTGTCTCGGCTCAGCCCCTGAGTCTTGCTGCCCAATGCCTCTACGAGCAGATTTTTACTGCCTCCTTCCAACAGTTCACTTGTTAAAAAGGTTAAAAAGTTCTCATGATTTTACCTCCTTGACTAGAAAACACATCTGAAAGCAGCATAGTTAGCCTAGAAGAGCTAAAGAAAACAAAGCAGTGAAGTTGTGGATTAAACATTCAAACCAATTGCCTTCTTGCCCTGTTTCCCTGGGTGCCTTTAACTTCCTTTTACTAAATGGTTCTTTCTCAGCAGTGCCTGCACTGAAAACACCCCAGACACCTGGGAAGTGCAGCCACTTACTACAACAGTCACCGAGCAAGTAAAGCTCCTCGGGTTGCCCTCTCTGCCCCACGGTCACTGCGCTAACCAGGAACCCTGTCCTACACATTCTCCTACTTAGGCCAAATACTTGGAAGTCAGGTTTGCAGATACAACCCGAGCCTGAAATTTTCTTGTAAAAACAAGAATGAAACTCCTAGCAAGTTTGAGGGATATAAATACACATGCACAAATCATTTGGAGCAAATGTCATAGGTATCACCTCAGAAACTTGAGCTTGCTAGCCAGCAGAGGAAATTAAAATGCCAATGAGGATATGAGACGACACAGAATAGAAGCCACCACAGCAACTCTCAATACATTTATTTCTCACTGATAATTTTCATGTGGATGATCTAATTGCCATTTTGGTGCATTTTATTGAAAAGTGGATTCCACAGGGTGCTAAGCAACCATGGCTGCTACATATTATGCCTAGCACTTTTCTCTAGCTAAGCTTCACTGAAATCCACTGAGCTTGAACACAATTTTAAGTGCATTACTGCCCAGGACAAGAATGTTTAGCACTCCTTTCTTTTAAAGATGCAAATTTATACTTGTCTGCTATTTATGGGTCATCTCTCTCAGCCTGGCAATGACCAACAAGAAAGTGATAAAGTGAGGAAATGTAACTTGCCATTCATTCAGTATAAATACTTTGCAAACCTACAGCTTCACAGTTTCCTTTCTTGGGGTAAATAATTTGAAATAGTGTAAGCAATGATAGTGGATGACTGGAAACAGAATCCCTCAAAGTCCAGGACGACTGAAAGATACCACAAGTGATGACGTATTTTCTTTTAAATCCCCTTCATCTATTTTCAGACATTTCTGTTTGTGCTGGCTTAACAGCAGCTTACTAAAAAGCAATGAGATATATACAACATCTGTGCAAGTAATACAACTACCACACAGGCTAAAATACCGGTACTGTTGTATACCTAAACATAAACCAAAAATAGTAATGTGCACATTACCATAAGTCAAGTTTTTATGCAGATGTGCCTTTGATCTATGGACATTTGTGAGGTTTTAATTTAAATCACACGTGCTCACAATTAAAACCTGAAGAACAAGAGAGTGGAAATTTCTAGCACACCGTGTTCCAACGCAACAACAGATGCCTTTCTCTAAGTATGGCTCCCCATAGAAATGGTTGGATTCATAAGGCAAGAACCATGTCTTAAGAGTTCCTGATATAGCTAAGGATTTACCCTGAAATGCTGGATATTGAAGAAGGTCAGACCATACTGGAAAAGCCTTGATTTCTTTTCTATTTTGTATTTTGTAAAGTGCTGTATCCCTTTTGCTGAACTCCTGTAGGTGGTAGTGTTGGTATAATATGTTACACGAAATTACTGAGGCCTCTTGGGACACTGCCCAGCCCTCCAGAAGACTTCATTCTTTAAGGCATGTTGGCTTACGGCCAGGTTATACTTCCTCTAAGGATGGTACTCCTTATTCTTAGGGTCCATAAACAAATCATTAAATTACATTAATATCCATATTTGCTCAAGAAACAGTAACACCTGTGGCATCAGAACAGGTAAGAAGGGCAACACAAGCAGAGCCTATAACCAAGACAGCCCCCATTGATCCTGTTATTCTTGAAGTTTAGCTTACCTTTTTTAAAATGGTGAACAAATAATGTTGTTTCTTTTTCTACCTCTGTCCTCTACCTTTGGCTAAACAAACAAAAACCCATAAGAAGTTGTGTGATCTAGATTTGCTATAGCTTTTTGTCAAAAAGTGAAAAAAAAAAAAAATCAGAGGTTTTTAACTTAAGAAAAATGTTTTTTGTTGAAAAACAGAAAAACAAAAGTTAGGGCTTTACTCAAAAGCAGATACAATTGGTTTTGATGGAAAAGGTAACTGTAAAACTGATAGTTTTGTTCTTTGCTCAGATAACTCTAATTACTGGATGTGGAGTCAAACACACAGAAAATTCCTTTCTGTAGAAATGCAAAGCCTCCATTTCTACTTAAAAATGCCATAAAAGTGCTTTGTAATAATTGTAAGTATGCCAAACAGAACTAAGCTCCAAGTCTGGGTCATGGAAATAATTAGAAATGTTCTTCCAGAGGGTAGGCAGCAACTGGTGAATGACTGCCGTACAGATGGAAAAGGGCTTTAAGAATTCCTATCTCCTTGGCAAGAGGAGCCCCAACAAGAAAACCTCTCTGATAATAAACCGACCTCAAAAAGCCCTCACAAAACTTTAACAGCCATAATGAAACCCATTCACCCTGTTTTAATGTGGATGATAAAGGCCCAAAAGACAACAAACATAACGTGATTGAAAATGTGTTTGAAACATGTGAAGCTGCTGTAAACTGGTACTACGGTTACCCAGCATCTATTTTAACTCCAGAAGAACACTGTGCCATTTGGCTGTACTTCAGGGACAGCGTAATTAACGCACCCCTCAGTTACTGTTGTGCTTAGGCAGTATGAAAGCTGTAAAATCAGATATAGTGCCACTTGGAAAGATTTCACATAACTGATAAGAAAGCCAGTTTTAAAAAGAAGAAAAAAAAAATAAAGACAATAATGCTTAGAGGTAAAGGGCCATGCTTTGTTTTGGGCCTGTGGCAGAGAAGGTGCCTGCTCTGTAACAGGGTCAGTCAGAGACACCTGCAACGTGAACAGATGAAAACATGGCTGAGGAAGCGTTTGGAAAGCAGCAATCCAGGAGAGCGTACACCAGCACCTCCGGCCGAGAGGCAGCTTCACTGCGAGGATCTGCGTTCAGCTCAGCGCAGTTCTCTTGGTTGCTCTTGTTACGCCCGATGACTCTCCAAGGGAGCAGCGCTAAAGCGAATGCCATTTCATGCCCACTCTAGATTTGGCTGTCATCAGTGAGCCCAGCAAGGGCAACAGGCCACCCCACCTCTCTTTCTTTACCTGAATGATATCCAAGGTGTCTGCTGCTTGCTCTCCCTAGCAGTGCAAGTAGTAGTGCCTGCTGCATCTTGGCAATGACTTGTTCCAGCTAAAGTTGTGTTTTAATTTAGCAGGAAANCCCTTTTGGGCAAATTCAACGGAACTGTTAAATGTCAAACATGGTAAAGACGAGGCAGTTCCACTGAGCGGCAGAATGAATCAAATGTCTTAGTTGCACAAGAGTAGGCTGGCAAATCTCTGTTAAAAAGCCCATGCAGTAAATTTAGAGCTGCTCTTTCCCCTTATTAATCAATTCAACTGTTGGACAGCATAATGTCTGTGCCAGAACAGTCCAAGAAGAACGAACTGCCCTTAGCTACACTTCCATGAGATCTGGAGATTCACAGCACAAAAATGAAGACACAGCTGAATAACTACAGGAAGTAGTAAATCACTATTTTAGGCAGTATTAAGCAACTGCTAGATTTCCAAAACTCTGCTTCACACAGAAAAGGACTGCAGAGTCTATCCCTTGTAGATCACCTGTGGTTTTGAAAAATCTAGTCCTTGTGCCTTACTTGACAGAGTAAAGCACAAAGAATGCAAACCTGGAAGGAAAGTGAGCTTAAATGTTAGAATTAGGATATCACTGCCCACTCGCCCCTCCAAATAAAGTTCAGTATTGAGGTTTTTTTGCAATTTTTGCATGCATATCAGGAGCAAGCCTGGCACTCCCCCTGCCTAAGAATGCCACGTTCCTCATTTTAAATATGAGGTTATGGCATGCAAAACCTTATCCTCTTTAATCAACAGTTCAGCCCTGATTGGTGGTAATTCAAAATAATCTCTTTCTGACAGAAGGTTTTCATAGTGAGTATAAAGTAATTCATTCTAGTGCTCAGAGACCTGACACATACATCACAAATGGTACTCGTTAGCTAAGCCATCTGAGCCATGGGGTCTTAACTACCCTTTTGCATTACTGGCAGAGCTCCCCCACCAGAAGCAGAAAAGAGCAGTAGGAGGAATGTTGTTCTGTGCTTACACTGGAGGTTATTGATACAGCAAGTTTCTCAAGCCCTAAGTTCAAATCTACAAAATGAAGTCTCCTGAAGTGAATTGCTGTTAGGGAAATACTACAGAGTGTCTGCTGGAAAAGCAAGACTTAGATTGCCATTCCTTGAGATCCATTGTAATAAATTCCTTTCACCCTAGATTGACGTACTGCCTAGGAAATATTATAAAACACATGGCTGTCACTATTAGTACAGAACTGCTGGATCTCCAAGACTTTCTGGGAAGCTTTAGCCTATCCATTACAAGTAAAGCATCCAGCAATTCCTCTTTCATAACCTTAGTCTTCTAAAGAAACAAATTAAATGATAGTTCAAATATAAGCCCAACAAATCACTTGAAATCTGAACTAAAGAATATCATGCTTCTATCACCAAAGCTGTTAGGCATTTACCGTTGTCATTCTGTCTCGTTTGTTCTGTCTTAAAAAGCATAAGACTATGTGAAATTCTAAGAATAGCAGAACAACAGGAAAATAATATCTACAGATATACTTACGCATTCCCAGTCATAATTTGTTCTGGCCTCCTTTATTCCCCTCTCCCTATTTTTCCAGGAACTCAAAGATGAGTGGTTACTACTCATGGAAACACTGAGCTTCTGTTATTTGCAGAAATACTCACAGACTGTGTGCAGAAAGAAGTTGTGCCTAAGGAAGACAATATTCTAATAATTTCAAAAAACATTAAACATACATCCAGGTAAGGAAGAGGTTCATCTAGTGTTTGTTAGGCAACTAAACTACAGAGTGAATGACCACAAGATTTATTGAACAAACAATCCATCCTTATCGATTCGCAGGTACAATAAACAAATTGCTTCTTACAAATTGAGTGGATACCTATTAGCAGGATCACTTACTGAGAATTAAGGGGTGGGGGTGGGGGCAAAAAGAAAAAAACAAAAAAGCACAGCATAAGCAGAGCTGCCTAAGTAGAAAATGTTTCCAGCAGGCAATTTTCATACCCAATTGCTCAGTTGCTAAACAAGTGGTGCACACTTCATACATATTCATTTACCCACAAACATGTTGTGTGACAAATATAATCAAGTCTAGGAAACAGAGAATGCAAGAGTTGAAAGAATTAAGGAAACTAGTAAAGCAAAGCAAATCACTTCATCTCTGGTCTGCTGGTTTGAATCCAATGCATATTAGTAGACGTGAAGTTGTAACCTTCCAGTGTCTGACTGTGAACTGGCTCATGTGAAATGAGTTGGCAGACTTTCTCCTGTCCTACTAAATGCAAGACCCAGCAACCTCTTCCTTTCCTCCTCTTTTGCACACGTGTGCACACCCTTCTCAAAAACGGAGATAGTATTGGCAATCATAACAAAGATAGACTAAAGCTTGTGAGTGCCTGCACATAACTGACTTCTAAGCTCTTAGACATCATGAATGCAAGAAACAGAAGCAGCAAAGCAAAATATAAGCATCCACAACCATTGTGTATTTTCTTCAAAGATGTAATCTGTTTCTTACTACAGAATTTCCTTGCCTGGTCTGACCATCATTTTCCTGTCACTACAGAATTACTGTCATGCTTTGAATACTAATGTCTGGCCAGTTTCTGATTAAGGATCCAAAATAATAATGATTTCTCCATTTCAGAAGCATTAAGGCTAAAAAGCTGAACTAGAGAAAGATGTCATGCTTTCACATGCATAAAAATGAAAAAAGTTATGATGTCTTATATTAGAAAGATTTAGAACTTGTCCAACAAAAAGAATGTTATAAATTTTGCACTAAAAGTTTGAAACAAGCATTTATTTTTCTTCTCAAGCAAGTAAAGTGTTAACTGGCTACAGTTTTCATAAGCTTTGTGAACATTTTTTGGGGGTTTGAATCCAGTTTTGAAATAGCTATAACTTACTATAATTTAGCACCAATATTTTGTAAAGACAGAGAACATGTACCAATTTTATTTGCTGCAATAGTCATTCAAGATTATTTTATTTAAATAGCACCTATAATCTAAAACCTGCAGATTTGATGTTAAAGACACCTATCAAGTAGAGTTGGAATTTGTCTTCATGCACTGTGAGCCACGAAAGCTCTACATGAGCACCAGTTATGACCCAGTTTTGATGACCTTCGAGCACTAAAGAGCAGAGCATGCTTAGTGTTATCAGCTCTCATCATTTCAGCCTTGACTAATACTTTGTCAGAAGCAGTAAACTACAGTTTCAATATAACTTAGTATTTCATGACACTTTGGAAGACGTTTCCAAGTCTGTTTTGAAAAAGAAAAGACAGGGATCTAGAATTAGCAACAACCACTTGCAAAACCAAGTTTCCCAGTTTCCTGATACAATAAAACAACAGGAATGATAAATCGCACTTACATTCTGCCTAGTCCCACCTGTTTGCAAAGCGGACCTTCTTGGCATGCCAGGAGAACAAACAGAAATGAACCTCACTCTGCCAATACCATCTGAACTGAATCAATTGAGCTGAAAACAAAGTTATTTTTTCTTGCTTTGTCTTCTGTCAGCACCCGCCTTTCTGTTGGAGGAAAAGACCCAAACAAATCAGCGGTGTATCTAAAGGATATACATACACATGTGAGCAACTAGGAAAGAACAGCCATACAAAGTCTCGATAATTTGGAAAGCAATTCAGCCCCAAAGCGTTTGGATTAGGTTCCACCAAATGTTGTTGCATAGCAAGATTCACCTGGCTGAAGAGCAATGGTTCGTGTAGCAGAGGCACAAGTACTTCAGGGTGTTTTGGGTTTTTGTGGGTTTATTTTGGTTTGGGTTTTTTTTCAGGGAAATCATTAGAGTCCATTTTGAGGTTCACCCTGCTTCTTCAGATGCGTAAGCCCCCAGGGTAAGGTTCAGAGCTGTCAGAAAGGTAGCAGCTCAGAGACCATCTCACCTCAAAGTCCTGCTCTTCAAGACGAGGACAGGCTCCAGCACCAACAGCTTCCCTTTCCCGGCTTTTTTACTGGAGAGGGGGAATGCAGACACAGGCTGCAAACTAAACAGCTGATTGCAAAATTATTTAGTCTACAACAGCAGTATTTGACCAGCTCATGGGAATCAAGTCAGTACAGACCCCTTCTATGGAGCCCTCATAATCAATTTTTAAAGTGTCACACACTTGATGGTGGCTGAAGTTAAGATGCCAACAGAACTTACACTGATTAAAGACAGTCTTACAAGTGCTCTCATGCACCAGTAGTCTCTAAACTAATTTAGCCACATCAGTAGCATTTTTGCATTGGTAGTGGCCAGCCTTGTTTACAGAGAGTTATCACTTCTAAGGCAACAGCTGAATTCAACAGCTTGTAGGCCTCCCTCCCACGGACATCTCATCGTGTAGGGGTGGAGGACTCAGAGGTGCAGAAGCAGGAAGAAGCTGCCAATACCGGTGCGTGACAGCTGTTGGGAGAATTAAAACCTTACACACAGAGTACTCACAACAGTCTCTCACCGCTCCCTTACATGTATCAGCCCATTTCTGCTCATAGAGGGCCGCGAGAGCAGCATATAGCGTCAAGTTATAAATACATTGAAATGATTGCTCCATCACCCAACACCACAGGAAACATTCAGCCTAATTGTATAGATTCAAGTGCTTTGAAACGAGCAACCATGGGCTGTGAGGCTAAAAAGAATCCACGTGCCAAGCCGTTTGAGTTTGGGGTTTTTTCCCCCTCCTTTTATCTTCTTTAACATACATATGTTTAGCTGCTTGAGTCTGTGCCTTGCAGAAAGTGGCTGAAGCGGGGTGAAGCCTCACCAACCGAGTGCGACTGAAAGCCTGTGTGCGGAATGGGGAGATGAGCTGCAAAGGCATCTAATTTGCGCCTGGAGCTGGAACGTGCTAATCTGAAGATGGCAGGCTTGGTGGGGAACACCAAAAAGCCTGCTGACACATTGCCATCGCAGTGAGCAAGGAGAGACTTTTCTATTAACTGAGGTGAGAGAGTTCTCAAAAATAGCCTCAGCGTTTGAAATATACGGAACAACATTGACATAGCCCGGGTTTAGTACTGGACTAAAAAATTATTTTAGCTCGCCTTCCAAAAAATGCAGTGAGTGCAGTTGGAGGATCAGAAGGCCGCTGCCAGTACAGCTCTGCTGGAAGAGCTGAGGAACTTCCTGAGTACTTTTGTCTAAAACAAACAAGAGGCTTTCCAGGAAGTTCTGAGTAATCATCTGACCTTGTGCATAGCTCAACAGCTACTGAAGGGAGAAACTATCCTGAGATGGAGAGACAAAGATTTAAATAAACAAGAAAATGCACCAGCCGGTTTGAGGAAATCAAGAAAGAACAGACTGAAGCGTGCCCCAGGAATTTTAGCAAAGAGCAACTAATCCAGCGAGACTCGTGAGAGAACTCCAAAAAATGAACAAAATTCAGGAGATCGTAAAGGCAGCCTACTGACTCCCAACAGGGGATTTCCTCTGGTGCGTAACACCAGACGAGGTGTTCCTTCCCTCCGCTCCAGAGTTTAAAGTTCTCCCTGTCTTCGTGTGGGCCTCTTACTGCTTCCTCCAACTAAACCAGCTTCTGTCTTTGGAGATGATAGGGCTATCTATATTCTCTACAAGAGACCACTGTATCTCTAAGAATCATAACACAGAAGAATTAAGAGACCCTGCAACCTACATGATTTGGACAGGGATCCCATCCCCACCCACAGACATCAAATCAACTCCTGATAGCAATACTACTCTGTGAGCAGTTTTCCCATCGAAACCAAATTAACCAGATATAACAATGCTATGACCTTTCCAGTCAGGCAATCCTACTTTTTATGCTTCGGATATACACTAGGAGGCTTCAAAGGGACTAAAATAAAGAGAGAGAAAAAAAAAAGAAAAAAGAGATGAGCAGTTCCAGAGAAAATAAGCTTTTTCATGCCTACGAATGGACACTGTGGGAATCTTAACACTGAATATCTCTCTAATTTAATTACGAGTACAATGTGGATTTTTGTCATTTTTTTATGTATATGCATGTCTATAAATACACACAAACAAGTGTCTATTCATGTGTTAGAGCTGCCTCCTCAGCTCTTAATATTGGCTGTCTTTATAGCTATGTAAATACCGCTACACACCAGAAGAAATGCAATTAAATCCCTGGAAATTCAAAGGGGGCCACAGACAGACAGACACACGCCCCTACACACACATACACCCATTACAGGTCTCTGCTGTTGCTCTATCATTACATAAATCATAACAGCAACATTGTAGGTTAGCAATAGCTTTAGGGTCACAGATACCACAGTATCTAGTTTGTCCTGAAGCCGTCTGTACCATTCCCCCTTAGCTATCAATATTTCCATGTAGACCCCACGGTAGAAACCTTAACTGATGCCATATATAGACCACAGCTCAGTGAGCCGCCCTGCAAAAGATTTGCCATGCTTTAAGCTAATTTTGCCTTGTGTGCAAAAAAACTGAGCGCACACCCTATCTCTGAGATAACCTTCTTTAACCTTTCATATCAGCACAGAAGTATTTCAGTGGTTTCTCACATCCAACTCAATCCTCTGAAGGATCAGAACAGGAGATGAAAGAAGTAGTGGATTACAAAGAAGAATTTAAATAATGTTCTGGCCATATTAGAAATAAGTATTTGTGTTCGTGCAGATGTCTAAAAATAAGGTTTTTTATTTTAAAGTGGTAAACACCACCACTGATTTTTTTTTTTCCAGTCTGTACAATTTTTTAAGATAAACTGATCACGAAGTGTACTTGTCCCTTGTTCAAGAGTGCCAGCAAACACAGTATTTGGGTGGACTGTGGGGCTTGTTTATTTTTAGACTTTTAAAGCTAGGATTGCAAACAGATGCATGGATGACTACCCCACCCCCCTCCTTTCCTGCAGAAGAAAAAATAAACAACCAAGGTTGATGATTTCTTTAGAGCAAACACCAAAACACTCAAGACAATAGAAGTTTTATTTCAGACTCCTAACCAGGGCCAAGCTTACAATCTGCAAAACATCCAGTCTTGATGTGCTCAGGAGGAGGAAAGGACAGCTGTGTGTCAGCATCAATCTCCTCTGTGAAAACACAAACCTAATTCCGTGCCCTTTGATCTGATGGTGATAAACAGTAGAATGACTCAAGACACGACTTTTTTCCACTACAGCTTCAAAAAAAATGAAGCAGAAAATAGTTACAACCTACTAACACCTTAGCAGACGCAAGCATTTGTTAAATGTAACACTGGTCTTTCTGTCCCTTCCGTTTCCGCAGTTGTATTTGGGTTTACGTTCATACAAACACCCTCCTTTTGCACAAGTCAGATTCTAGTCACAGGAGTTATCCCGGGGAAAATAAACTTCACATTGAAAGGTAGGCTTGACTTTGGTCTTACAAATGCTGGCATAATGTAAAAGAGTAATCAAATCCAGTGATGTTGCTCCAGTGCAAAACCAGAGTCTGAATTTACATCTTTCTCTTGACTCGTATGTCCTTAGGCTTATGCCACTAATTTGACAAACTGGCAGCTAGCCAGGTACTCAAGACCATGCTTAAAGTCACAAGTAAAGGAACAGATTTTTTTTTTTTTTAAGGAATATAAACAGATATAATGCATTTTTATTATTAATACATTTCTGTATAACATGTTCACTGCTGATACTCCAACTGGAGAAATTCCATTGGAACACACTGGAAAATAATGCCAAGATAATTATTTTCCTCCTCTCCGACTCTGGAGTTGGGATACCAACACCTGTGATACCACAATCGGAACAGATTACGATCCACCAACAGCAAATAGCTTCCATGAAGCATGCAGGGAACAGGAGCTCACAACATTGGCCCAGCATTAGAGGGACTTGAAGCTACACTCAGTGTCGGGGCGGAGCAAGGAAATGCTGTTCACAGTGTAACTCTGAATCGCTAACTTCCAGTGCATCTCCACATGACAATGAGGATAAGCCAGGGGTACTGTCCTGTTCTAAGCACCACTAACATATACACCTTCCTTGAAAAAAGCAGTTGCATGATTATTCTAGGGAATGAAGACTTGGGAACAGGGCAGTCTCTGAAGAACCAATTCATCAAAGCTTTTGATAGTGTAAACAACACCTTGAATGTTATCTGGAAAATCCATTATTCGAGGATCACGAAGCATTCCTGGACACACTAATCATACATTGCAATACCTGTGTAAACTGTAAGGCATGACTATGTGCATTGTACAGGATGAAAACCAGATCCAGAGAAGATAAAGGCAACATTCTCAAAAATGTCTATTCATTTTTGAAACCTTGGAGATTAGGGTTATTCTAACTGCAAATCTGTCCGTAAGTAAAGTACCAGGTGCTTTGGTACCTTTGCTCCAATAGCAGATTTAAAAGTTCACAGCACTTCCAAGGAAAAAAAAAAACAAAAAAAAACAACCAAGATTTTTCAGATGTTGAAACCTTCAAAACGAATGGATACTCTTTGAAGTGTTAACCTTATTATGACTGCACTAAGAATGTATGCTGAGTTAGTGACAGAGTTGGAAATGAAATTTCTGGGTCCTCACTGCTTAGGAAACTAAATAGTTGTGCTTTCCCCTCTTGCCCCCTTTGGTAGGCACATGGATTTTATCTGCCACCTAAGCTGACCAACCCTATGACCAGCAGCTGACCTCCAGCCAGCAGGCAAACTTTAGAAATTGGGTCCATAGTTTTGTCATTCTGATTTAGTGCATTCATATAAAATGTGGATAATACACATGACACTTTTTCCTCTTCTCAAACATATTTTGTGCCTTTCAAATATATTTTTAAAAATTCCGTGCACAGGTAAATGCATGTCTGCAACATACGCCATTTCCAATGTCTGGCTTGGCCTTTTCACTTCTATTGCTTTAGACATCCATTTCTATCAGAACTGTGAACAAGGCTATGAATAGGGTAGAAATGCACAGGTTGGTAGAGAGTCCCCATAGCCCAAGGAAAAATCTCCCGTTAAGTAAAATGCAGCTACAGACTGCACAAGACAAAGTTTAATATTAGTTCTTAAAAGATGAGCTTGCAGGTCTTACATTTAATGGACACTTTTACAAGAGCATGAGTGGCAAACACAGCCTACAGCAATAATGAATATGCCCACAGTACATTTAGGAAGGAATGGCCAAGGTTTATTTTTCTGCTTACGTTCAGATCCTTTTTAACTATGCACATTAAGTTAGGGCGAAATTTATTAGGACAGTGTGAGAATTTTGTATAATAAGTACCCCACAGATTACTTCTTCACATAAATGCATCCAACCTTGATGAAAACACACCCTGACAACTGTGCTGTATGCTCTGAAAAAAGGGTCTGGGACAAAGCTGTGTTAAGAAAAATAGGACACCTGGTAACATAAGTGCAAGGAATAACTTTACCCTGACAAAATCCGAGTACATACTGGAAGAGCAGGAGCATGCAAACTAATACTATCCTAAGGGACCTCTCCATCATATACTGGCCACTTACACAGGGTCAGCTCCTGAAAAATGTTTTCTGATTGATATTTACCCTGAAAATCAGAATAGCACACAGCTGCACATAAAGTATTTCAATGGCAAGCAGTTAGTAAAGGGCCTCCTCGTCTACCCTAATTATTTGAAAAGTGGAAAACGCTGCTTCTGTCCACGCTCCTTTGCCTCTCCTTCCTTTCCACTTGAGCCTCAGGCCTCAGTGCTTCAAAGGCACAGAGCGGTTTCTCAAAGGGCAGTCAGCGCCACTCCACTAGGGTGAAGCTTTTAGCTAACGGTAGGGAGGATTTACCTAATGGGAAATCCCACGTGCAGAGCTCTCTTCATCACCTGTGGTTCTGCTGGAGGGGAAGGTTTAACAGGGAAGTGTCTGGACTCCAGGCATGAGCAGCAGGTGGAGAATTCCTTTATAGGGGGTGGGAGGAAAGCCAACACTAAAGTTGGGTGAAAGGTGTCCCTGTAGCAGACAGCCCCTATCTCTACCATAACAGTCCTGGGGGGAATGGAAGGCACACAGCGTGGGTAGGGATTCAGCTCCCTGCAGGATTCCCTGCGGGACATTGGGAATACCGGTGGCAGAGCTGAGAGGGTCTCGGCTGCTCTCCTCAGCCACGCAGTCAGGGCACTGCGAGTCACACACAGCTCATCCACCACGGTGGATCTCACGACTTGTGTTAAACAGCATTTTGTCACTAGCGTCACCAAGCTGTGTCAGTCCCGAAAGAGAACATTTCCTACCAAGGTGCTCGTTACTGTCTTTGCTGATGAGTTTCCCTGGGCAACCTGTCATCCAAAACAGATGAAGTTAAATTCAGTTTAACAGCTGACAAAAATCACAGCCTGCAGCAGCAAGGCTGCAATGGCACTAACTGAATAGCAGGATAACATGGTATGATCGCATCCTCACATTTCTTGTTTCCTGTTCTGTAAGCATGCTGCAAAACTAAAATCTCACCCTACACTTCAAATATGAAACATTGCTCCCCCACTGCCCTGCATGTTCCCTTATTATTTACACGAAGTTGGGGAAAAGTCTCACTAAAAGATCAGAGTTTGCTAATTAATTGTAATGTGGTGGTATTTTGTATCTTCTCTGTGCAAACATCAACAGCTACACAAGGCTGCAGAAAATAAAAATCCTCCTACCATAGTTATTTAGATCGCAAGGTCTTTTAGACAGAGATAGCACAGCTTTTTGTGCAAAGTGCAGCACCCAGGACAACAGGGTGATCCAGAGGTAGGACTTCTGTAAGTGTAAATGAGACTTCATACAGAATTAGACAAAAAGGAGGGCAACTACAGGCAGTATTTCATCTTCAAAATACACCCCAAGCAATATCCTAACATAATACAAGGGCAGCAGTATAACTGAATATATCCTGCTCCACTAAGCCAGGCACTTAAAAAGCCACTGATTTTCAAAGATTTTTCAAAGCCCTTAACCTATGCAAGACAACTGGGCTTCCATAGTCCTGAGCTTCATTTCATACATCTCTCCTTCACAATCCCGCCTGTTTTGCTGCTGGCTTCCAGAATCCACCATCTGCTTCTAAAGTGGTAAATGGCATTTGAAAAGTGAAACAAACCAAGAGATACTAGAGTATAGAGTCTGCACCTGTACTGTGTCACTGACCAAGCTTTTTTCCTGTTCCTACAGCATTATCCACCCCTATGATATGCTTCACATGACTAAAAGCATAAGGACAACTCTGTCAATTTAACCAAAACATACTTGGGGGCGGTGGGTGAGGGGCGAGAAAGATTTAATCATCCTTCGTCCAGTCATTTTGAATCTCACACTATGCTGAAGCAGCAGCTGAGATGCATCTTTTATGTATTTTCCACTCTCAGCAGTGTGAATAAACTCATTGTAATTCATTATATACAAAACTGCAAAACCCAATTTTGTTGTTTAAAGTATGCAGTAAAAAAAAAGTGTTCAATCAGTTCTATGAGTAGGGGATTTATATGTTCCATCAATCTCAAATGGAGTTTCTTACTTTGCATTAAAACAGGGGTACCATCGTACCAAGCATGCTTTGACTCCCTTTCCCTGGACTAGACGCGTAGTGTAAATCTGACAGACCATCTCAGAAAGTCAGCAACATTTAGAGTTATCATCTACATTTAAATAATGGATCACATCCAGAAACTTAAACAGCAGTTTCAGAGATGTGTGTAGCAATCTTCATTTCACATTACGGGAAATAGAGATGCAATGACGTTAAGTCGCTCAGTGAAGGTCACCCAGCACATTAGCTGCATCCCCTCCTACTCATCTTTTTGATCACACTGAAGCACAGTTAAACAACAGTCCAGGTCACGGTGCCTGACCTATTTGAAAATTTGCCTACTACAACACACACTTCAACGGAGGCATTTGGGATCTGGGACCTTGGTAACGAGCAATCTCTCCTGACAGGAAGCACCAGGGAGGGGGAGTGAACCGACCTAGGCTCTAGTCCAGACTTCTCAGCCTGTTGCTCATCGACTCACTTAACATCCTGTCGCCACCAGTGTCCCTGAGAACCCGACATTACCTTCAGTGGGCCTGGCCTGCGCCCTTCATCTGCCACATACACGCATCGGTACTCTTCTATCCTCACATAACACTTTCAAACTGGAGCACGGAGTGCGAACTACTACTACCTTGGCACAAACAAGTGCAATTACTTTAGCTGGGTAGAGAATAAAATCATCCATACTGATATGGATGACATAAGTCTATTTCCATGACACAAGTCCCACCTAAACCCCTCAGCAATAGGCTAAGTTAGTCTTCTTCCACAGCTGTGTTTTATTCACTGTGAGTTTCTGGGACAATAATATGATAAGTTCCCAGCCAGGTAGACTAATAGAGTGTTAACTTGCTGAAATAGGTTATTTCTACAGTTACCTAGTTATAGTAATATCACCTTTCTTTGCTTCCTCAGTGATGCTTAGATTAGTATCTTTCTGAGGCAGCAACAATCTTTTTTTGTATGTATGTAGTTCTGCACCCAGACTGGGCCATACTTGACTGTTATCTAGTCAAGTAGGATTGGAAATTGTCAAACAACATGCCAGTTGGCCAAAGGGGCAAAGTGAAAGCAGGAGTGCAAGTCAGTAATTTATATCAAGGAATACACACGTGGCTGCATCCAACTAGCTTTGATTTTCTTTTCTAACTTAAAAACAAAAAACAAAAACTACAAAACTATAACAAGGGGCAGATGCTCTGCCAAGGATACAATTATTTTCACCATCTGAGGATCTGACTCAGGAGAAGAAATTTAATAAAGTAGGTTTGAAGCCAATACATCACAGGCACCATTACTCCACAGAAACATGGCTATGCAGTGACCCTGCTATTGTCTGTACACTGAGAACTATTATCATGAAAGTCTGCCAGAAGAACATAATAGGAATAATGTACCTACCTGCTGGATTTTGTCAATGCTAAAATTATTTTCTAGCTACTTTCTTGCCCTCCTTACATGCAAAAACTTTGAAATATGAATGTTGTGGCTCTTGAATTTTGTGTGTGTGCTTGTTGAAACCGAAAAAATAAATTCTCAGGGGGTTACAGCTCTAGATCCTTGTAAAGCCAGTATTTCTTTTACAGATTGAGTGTCATAGTGATGCTGAGAACGTGCAGATGCTAACATTAAACACTTATTGCTCAAAGTCTGCTATATATCCTTCCTGTCATAAGTGCCCAACTGAATGAGTTTTGCTACAGATGAGGGAGATGAAACCCTTAAAATACAACTCAAAAGAGGATGCTTCAAGATATTTTCTAATGGCCTTTAATGCGATTAGAATCATGCACAAGCCACTTCCCTCATCATGTTCTCCTTTCTGAGGAAAGCCACCAGGAAGTCCTTGCATTCAATAGGAATCTTCCAGCAGATCACAGTATTTGTTAAACTCTCAGGATGTTCCAGGCAGATATTATCAATATTTATGGTCTGGTTATGGTCTTTCATAATCCAGCAAAAGAATGAAAAACAAGAAAGGGTTGCTGGCTACCTGCTATCATTGAGGACCTTTTTCTTTTGGTCAAAAGGTACAAAAAAGATGAACCAGCAAAAGAAGAAAGGGGAAGAATGTTTCTGATAAATTCAGTGACTGGACCCGCAGTTAGGGTAGCTCAGCTTCCCATCTGTCCTCATTTCTTCACACAAATTCACTTCTGATGCAAACTTAGATACAAGTTCTCTGTTGCTCCCAACTCATCCAAACTCTTCTCACTGCAATGCTATCTTTGATTAACACAGTCTTCTTATTTGGTCACTGAGGCTTTCCTGATCCAATAGGGCCTTCATCAGGACCTGCTGTTCTCACCTCCCTACTCTTTGTTAATCAGCTTTTGTAAATTCATAATTCCCAAGGTACTTTCTTGCCCTTAAACACACACAAGGCATTTTTAGGGATGCTTCTGTTTGTTTTGACAGGGGCAAGTTTTTTGGTTTTTTTTGCTTTTGATTTTTTTAAAGCCTAAGGCTGAAATAAATGAGGGAAGGTCTCTCCAGGGCAGCACCCGCCAGCAACGCTTGGTGCTCTAGGATCACAGAGCATCCCATAAGCAAGACACAAGTTATTGAATCTTGAGTCTTGTTCTGGGCAGTGATGCATTCTGGGTTCCATCAGGCAGAGCTCCACTCCACACGTTCAACCTCATCGGTTTTGTCATTCATACCCCCTGTTTAAAGATAACACTTGTGCCTACTGGCTAAGGCCCCTAGGGTTCAGGAATATTGCCAGCACTCCTGTCAATAAGGCAAGTTTTAGTGCCTGACACTTCAGGAGTTGGCTTTGAAGGGAAAACCTCTACAAACTATTTGAAGAGAATCCTCAGTTCTTCTGTGTCCCTGTAATTCATCACTCAGCACAGGAAGCCTGAGAGATGCACTGCCTTATGAGGGGACTGCCTCTTTCTTATCGATAATCATAACATCGCAATGTGTCTGCAGCAAGTTTGTGTGTGGAAATTGCACAGGCATGACATAAATCACCTCAGATTTCCTAGCAATAACGTGACCCCGAGGCAACATATTCAGTAAATTAAAAATAAATTACGTGATGGCCTGACGCGACTTCAGCAGACCCCATGTCAGACCTAGCCTGAGGGAGGAACGTGCCTTCTAGCTTTTCCATAACAACTATCTTTTTACAGTGAGTTAATTATCTACAGATACTGTGTGTTTAGAAGACATAAAGCAAGACCAGCTGATTTCAAAACACCTTTAAAACAGACTTGAAAATGCATCTTTAGGGCCTCACCTACATTGGTGAACAGTATATAAGACTAGGTGACATCACTGCTTACAGCAGCCATGAGGGGACACAATGGACGGTACTGTAAAATCTCTCAGGAGTTTGGGGATGGTCATATTACCTAGGTGAGAGCTCACAAATGAACAGCGACACTCAAAAACACTCCCACTCACAGTTGCAGGCTGCGTACACCCCATTTGCCTTAATTTCCAACAGCATGGTGGGGCTTCCTGAGACTCTGTGCTCCA
>VYZW01038347.1:3761-23484 GCA_013401315.1 Balaeniceps rex | reverse complement strand
GTTTAATTCAGTGGGTATACTGAGAGATGTTTTGGTAATTTGTCATGATAGTGATGTTGCTTCACTGTAATTTTTTGAAGTCGGAATCTGATGAAACTCTTTCAACTGGAAATAATGCAATGTCCAACCATTTAAGGTAATGCTGTCACCAAAAGGAACTTCACAAAAACCTGCCCTGTAAAAGCAGCATCTGCCTCCAAACACACACTGATATCCGTCCAAACTTTTTTCTCTAATAATATTTATATACTTTGTAAAAAAAACGGGTTAGTTGCCTTTCAGAAATTTAGAATCAAATTAATTGACAAACCTCACCTTGCTGCACGTAGTCACCCCAAACAGGGTTCCTTACAGGTTCATGATGCATTTCTTTCTGATTAGATAAATCTAGACGTTATTGTTTCACTATACTACATCAAAGACATCTTGTGGTTTGTCAACAGCTTGCTTCCCATCTCTCCCTGCCCTCCAACAAATCACACATAACTTTGTTAGAAGAGTGGGAGAAAAAATACTTTGATGTGATTCAATTACTGAAAAGCTATATTCTAAAAGATTCCCAAAGCTAGAGAAATTTGGCTATAACTAGTGTTTTGCATTTTTATGGTAGAAGAGCTCATTACAGAGCTCACATTATAAATCATTATTTATCTATTTTTTCCTTAAAACACTGAAGCCACTTAATATCATTTGTTGAAACTCCTTTTGAAGCTCACTAAACCCCATTCCTCAGAAGACTACTCACTCAGAAGGTTTTTTGTCTCCCATTACATTATACCACAGTGCTTCCAAGACATAATATTCTTCACAACCATTAAGGGCCACAACTTGCAAACAACGTATACATGCATCGTTACATTCAACGTTACATTCAATCCGATCACTGAACAGTCCTATTTACTGGGGTTATGTATGAAATATACTGTAGAACAAGGCTTCTCTGGAATGGAATACTGAATTTAAACAGCCCCTGGATCAAGCATGGCATTTAAATTATGGGTATTTAAGAGGAAGTTGAGGCTATTTTCAGAGGGCTATTTTTTCCTAAAATCTTAGTCAGCTGCCTCTAAAGAGTTCCTGCCCAGCACCTTACATAGGGTCAGCAACGGCCCCGCAGTGATGCTCGGTAGTTGCTGCTCCCTGCTCTTGTACAACAGCTGCTCTCATAACTGTCAGTGTTACCTAACAATATAAAGCGCATGCTTACATATTCATTCATTTTACTTAGTTGCAATCTACTTGTCTGGTTTTATTCATTGGCTTTTCTCTTTCTGCACATACAGGAGCTCCAGGAATTGGATACCACAATTCTAAGAGTTAACAGCCAGTAACTATTTGATTATTTTCTGTTCACTGATGATTTAAGATAATCATCGTATGTCTCCTTTACTCACAAAACAGAACAGGTATGTAGAAAAAACAGGCTCATGTTCTCCTGTGGCAAATGCTACCTAGTATTCGATACAGCTCATTTTGCCTGCTTCCTCCCATCTAGATGTACCTTAGACAATGCAACACATCCAGAACTACGAAAGTCAGTAGCACTGACATTTAAATCAGCATTTAAATTTAGAAACAAACATGTAACTATACTATTTCATCTGCCAACGTAATTTTAAAATGTGATTAATAAGACTATGAAGCAAATACAGCAAATTAGACAACAAATCAAGGATCTTACTCTTCCTGTATTGATGCTTCCCTTTGTCTGTCAGTACTCTCCTTAACGTCAGTGACAGATACTGGCATTAATCATTTGTGACTTGAAGTGGACTGAAGTATTTTCAATTCATTTAAATTCAAGGAATCCCTTCAGAAGGTAAGTTCTCAAAAAAGTAAAACCTGCAAAATTTTGTTAGCTGTTTCTTCCCCTGTCCATTCAAAACCCCCAAAATGATGGATGCCTTTTAAGACATAGATATAGAAAGGTCTCTAGCTCCTTTCAAGATTTTGCTGTTCAATTTGATAAATGGTAATATATCGATATAATATTTATTTAACTACCATATTAATTAATAATCCAAATCTTGGCCAAGTCATATCATGCCACATACCGTACAAACACATCTGGAGAGTCTGATCTTGCAGAGTCTAAAATCAGTTACGAAAAAAAATGAAAGAAAAAAGGACAAGTAAAACATCATAAAAGCTAAGTGGGTCAGGATAACGGGCATGTATCTCAATCACATTTTTGTGCCAAGTATGGCTAATAAATGAAGAATGGTTAAAAAGTGATTATGATCAAAATGTATATAAAACTATTTCATATAGAAATATTTTGTATTTCTTTATAAAACAAATATACTGACTATACAGGACAGACACAAAAAATCAGTTAGTTATTGAAGATACTTTATCAAAACACTACTGGGCCTTGAGGAGTCAGTCTGTAGAGGTGTGCTTCTGTGGGTGAAACAGAGTTGAGGTCGAACTGAGAATGCCCCATATGAAGTGTGGTATGTGGAGAAAGCTTAGAAAACCTCTGGTTAGTGAGCTGGAAAATGTCACTGGAGGAGAGGAAGAAATAGAGGAATGGTACGTAATAGGATTTATAATCTAGAGGAGGGTCACTAACAGAAACCAGGACGAAGCTAATGCGTGTGTCCATAGTAAAGCAAGGTCTGAGACTCAGATGAGGAATTTTGCAGCTAAAATCTCTGACATTTGTCCCCCTACTATAATACGTATTCGGCCTGGAGGGTGTGGAAATTGAACTCACTGCTACATTAAAGAACTTATCCATAAAATGTGAATAATACTACTTTCAATGTCAGGATGGAGCTCTATGCATGAAAAGATTTATATAAGTGCTAAGTGCTGTCATTGTTATTACATTCAGAAAGTACAGAAGGCTTTAAAAGCATTAACTTTTCTAGTGCAGAACATCATCTGTTCTTTCTGAAACCAGCAAAGACATAAAATGAGTGCAGTTATTGCAAGAAACTGTCTGGTTTAAAATTCTGATGCATATTTTTTGTCTCTAGGAAAAGTAAACAACCATTAATAGCAGGAATTTTATGATACACAATATGGTATAATATGCAGCAAGCTATAAAGCATATGAAAAACAGTTCTACTTCATATAAACTTGTTTTTCATCAGGAAATTATTTAATTGGAAAGATGCTTTGAAAGCAATCAGAAGGCAATGCATAAAAAAGGTGTCTGGTTTGGAATGATGGAAAGAAAATGGAGTCCATTTTTAAAACGTAATGAAATAAGGAAGTAACTACCGAGTCAGCGCCAGTACACCAGCCAGTGGGATCAAGCGAAATTGATGTGTCTATTCCTCTTTTTCAGAAGGACAAGTACCTGCTCTCCAAGGAAGACCAGATCCTAATAGCATTTAAGTGATAGTCAATATCCTCTTCTGTGAAAGCTGCAGTAGTCAGCTTGAACTAGATCAGGTTTTTTTATGTGAATGTACTTTTGTATTTAGGCTGTCTTGCATCGTGTGATGGTAATTGTTAAGGTTGTGGCCCAGAATTATATCTTTGGGTGTACAAACTTTTGGATATTTAGTACCTGATTTTCTATTTTTAAAACGTATCATTTATGTCCTGTCTTGTGCTTACAATCCAAACTTTGATGTTTACTTAATGGACAGTGGAAGTTTCACACACAACATTCCCTTCATCCAAGAACAGCAATAATTCATTTGCCCTATCAACGCAAAATTTTCAGATATAGTAAGCATTGCCTACCTATATAACCAATTTTTCCTCTTGAAAATCTTTATTTCACTGAGAAAAATAAAAGGCAGAAGTTTCTTTCATAGATTTAAAACTTTAATTACAGGAGGAGAGCTATTGATACTGCCCAACATGTTAAAATACTTGCTCTGAACAGAGCTGTCCCTAATACAGTATTTACATTTACAAAGTGATTTCTGCATGAATAGGATTGTTCCAGCCTGAAAACAACATTTCTAATACTGTAAACAAACAAGAGATGAATGCACAAAATGAACCGTTTAACAGGGGTTTATGTTCCCCCTGTGCATTGTATTTGGAAATGAAGTCCTTAAACTCAGAGGTGGAGGGATTCTCTGCGGATTAGAGGAGAGACCCGCAGTCCTTTCAGCATCATCCTTTTATACAAAATTTGGCACTAACACTCTGTTTGCTTCAGCAAATGACTTCACGCTTTGTCCTTTTAATCCAATTTCCATCTTAATATAGACTAAAGTGTAGTGAAAATACTGAAAGAGGATGCTTGGAAATGAATTGCGTTGGAAATCTAATGCAGGCAGTAATCCAATCCCACACAGTCAGCTCCTCATTAACTGAGAAGTTCAACCCACAGATAGCTTCATAGGAACGAGTATTCAGAAGTAGCTATGACCAGATATAATTATCACTCGTCAAGATACGACTCAACAAGGCAGGTAAGAGGCTAAGGCTGACAAAAAGAAAAGGAACAGGCACTCTATTGAAAGCCACAATAATTGACTGTAACACTTATCCCAACTTGAATAGCTCCGATTTGTAGGTTATTACAGCATTAGGTACTTTGCTGGTACAGCCCATAAGTGTATAAGCTACCCTATTCAGCAAGAGCTTCCTCATTAGCAGGTATCACCTCCTCTTTTCTATAGGCCAAAGCACTCATGCATACCCTAAACAGATGCCCCACAGCAGACAGGAGCCTTTTCAGAAAATCCTTATTCATATTTTACTGCCATGGAAAACAATAATTTCCTAGCCAACAAACATTGCTGCTTTTGTTTTTTCTTTCTTAGACTAATTAATCACAGGGAACAACTTGGACAATGTCCTGAAAAAAAAGACGCTTGTGGACACCAGTGGCTTGCTATCTATGTGTCCTGGCAAAGAAGGGCCAGAAAACCAGTGTCACTGTGTCTCCCTTGCAGAAGCTCTGGGTCCATCGATGACTCAAAGGCAACACAGCGTTGCTGCTCATTGCTTGTGGATATGATGTCAGACTATCTGTCAGCACAGTGAGATTCGCCGGGTATTTAAACCAAAAGTAGAAACCCAACAATCTTTAAGCAACTTAAACATGATGAAAGCGTACCACTAAGATATTCCCATCATGATATTCAGTGCCACATACCTTTTTATCCTAGCCAAACTAGTATCTATCAATAGAGGTCTCTAACTCATGCCTTGAGCAGAAGCAGGAGAAAGAAAACGGTACCTACCCAAATTAAAAGCAGATACCAATAAACTAATGGATTACAGTCCTACAACTTAGAATCTGCAGAAAGCACAACACAAGTGAATGGGGTGCCAGAGCTCACTGGCAGCTCACCCTAACAACCTTCAGTCCCTAACTGTAGCTCTCCCACTTCCCTTCACAGTGGGAAAACACGACAAATATAAGCCAAGGGGAGGTAACACAAGCTAATTCTGTAGTCTGGGGATCCACGCTAAGTTCACAACTGGCTACCATGGGCAAAAAGGAAATGGTATTTTCTACCATTTGTGAAGCAAACATTTTCTTAATGTAGTTTCCTTTGCATAGCCAAACTTGTCAGTTTTACACACTTCTCCACAGAAAGGTAAATTGTTCCTTAATAATTTCTACAATTTCTCACAAGATATAAGGATTTTGTTTATACAGGATATTTCAAAGTTAAGCTGGTAGAAGCACAGACGTGTGCAGGAAGGAGGAAGAAGACCCAAGAAAATGGAAAATACATTTCCTGGTGTGCTGGTTTTGCCTGGGGTAGAGTTACATAGTAGCTCGTATGGTGCTACCTTTTGCATTTGTGCTGAAAACAGTGTTGATAACGCAGAGGTGTTTCAGTTACTGCTGAGCAGTGCTTACACAGAGTCAAGGCCTTTTCTGCCTCTCACCCCACCCCACCAGCGAGCAGGCTGGGGGTGCACAAGAAGCTGGGAGGGGACACAGCTGGGACAGCTGACCCCAACTGACCAAAGGGATATCCCATACCATATGACGTCATGCTCAGCATAGAAAGCTGGGGGAAGAAGAAGGAAAGGGAGGATGTTCAGAGTGATGGTGTTTGTCTTCCCAAGTAACCGTTACCTGTGTTGGAGCCCTGCTTTCCTGGAGATGGCTGAACACCTGCCTGCCCATGGGAAGTAGTGAATGAATTCCTTGTTTTGCTTTGCTTGCACATGCGGCTTTTGCTTTACCTATTAAACTGTCTTTATCTCAACCCACATTTTTTCTCACTTTTACTCTTCTGATTCTCTCCCCCATCCCACCGCAGGGGAGTGAGCAAGCGGCTGTGTGGGGCTTAGTTGCCAGCCGGGGTTAAACCATGACACCTGGCAATGTTCTTCCCAAGGTGATTTGAACTGCACTTTGCCTGCGCTGGCTCTCAGCAATAAGCTAGTATTCTTGCTTAATGAAAAGGATTTGCATTCCTGGCCTATGTAAAAATACAGGCTGTATCTGTGATTCTGTTTTTCCTGTTGTTTCTCTGAGTGATTGAGGTGAGAGCTAAGATTTTTGTCTGAATAGTTTCATTAAATGCAACACAGCCCTCCCCTACTCCTTGGGTAATGTCCCAAATATATTTTTTCATTTTCAAGGTCTTATCCATTGATACAAAGAATAAAAGGGAATTTTCTTCATGCCCATTTGGTTGTTTTATTTTGAGCTGATAGCTTTAGACAAAAGCAGGTGAAAATAACACGTCTCAAGGCCGTGCCACCTTCCTTGCACAAACTACTTCCTTTTGCTGCCTTCTCAACATGTGTAGAACTTCACCCTTTGGTGGATGTTTCACCATCTTCAGGCTTGTTTCCTTCTAGCTTTCAGAGTCTACATAAAATTCTCATCTTTTTAACTAGGAAAGTTCCTAAAGATCCTTAGGATAATGCTTAAAATCTTCTTGGTATCCTTTCCTTTAGACACAAGCTCTTCTTTCTTTATTGCTGTTCTCTGTCCACTTCCTTAGAAGAACATTTTCTCTTGGTACAAGGACAAGGTAGAAATAACAGCTTACCACTTATAGATATGTTCAAGGTGGGGGGACTGAGGAGATTTTCCTAGAAAGGAGACATCTGGCAGTTGTTTTGCTTTTTTAAAATTCTGAATCATAATTTTTCCTTTAATCTGACATTTAAAGGGAATCCAAGAGGAAAAACTGAAACAGGTGCCAGCCTCTCTAAAAAATTAGAAACACGTTTGGGGACTACAGCAATGTGTTCCAACCAGAAAACCACCACCTATAGTGTTCATTTTGTAATGGTTGACATAGGCACTAAACATTTCGGTGATAAATGTAATTTTCAACTCATTCATCTGTCGTAAAGACCTTTTAAGCCAGGAGTCCTGTTTTCTGATAGGGAATATATGAAGGAATATTTAACCTCAGGTTTGTTCTGTTGAGCAACATAATTTATCCACCTCACCAGGAATGACTGGGAGTCTAAAAATTAAATATTTCAGATGAAAGGATACAACACAGAAATTAAATTTCCAACTGACTATGCGTTCAGCTTTTTTGTTTGTTTGTTTGAAATGACAGTCCACCTGTCTATTCCATAGCCAATAACAGCAGTTGCCAGACTTCAGTCCTTATTCTCTCCTTCGGGAAGAGAACTAGTCCATGACTAAATCACTAATCCTCACTTAGCAGCATCCAGTCACTACTCATTCCAGTATTTTATTTTATTTTTCTTCTGTACCTGGAAGATTAAGCTTCCAGTCTTTTCATGCAAAAGGAATTGTCAAAACCAGAAAAATTTTAGTGGGGTTGGGATGGGGTGGAGCAGAGAACTCAAGCCGCATTGTACTGGTCTATTTGCTGGTAAGCTGTTACGTCAGCCGTTGCCCCTAAATCCTTTTTGGAAACAGTGACAGATTTCTATCATCACTTTCATAAGCCAAACTTTTTAATATTTTAGAACTCCCATCACATTAATGTTTCATCACTCTGAAAAAAGATTTAGATTCTAACAGTGATAATAGCAGCCTTTGTCTCAAGTGTTACAGATTTTCTGAAGAATATAGCAGGTTGTGATCGTATTTATATCAACCGAGATAATTCTACTAACTTTTATAGATAAAACCATCCCTGTTTTCACCACGCCAGATGCATATTCCCCACTAATCCAAAACGCTAAATGCATAATTGAATTTCCTTCCCTGAGGGCATATGATTTCATAACCCACGGCAGGAAAGAAGAGTCAATTGACAACAAAATGTCATGCCTGTCCAAACAAATGAAAGTCCAGATCTCCTCAATAGCTTGGCTTGTGCTTCATTCTCCTGCTTTCTACATTAATGTTTATGAACCAGTGATCTATCAAGCCCTGCAAAATCAAGCAGTAGACACTCTGCAGTTAACATTTTTTTCATACTCTCTGAGAGGCACACTCAAGCATAGGTGGTCTAAGAAATTAGCACTTCAGAAAGCCCTAGGTATATTCCTCCTGACCGTCTCCACCAAAATACCACTTTCAAACACAAGATTGGCTGACTTGCTGAAATTTCTAAGCCATGCACTTACAGCTAGCTGGAACGCTATTATGAAAAGAGCAATATGACTTCTGACCAATGGTAGGATTCCTTAACGCAGGTTTTTGGTGCTGGAAGATGTGAAGCAAGCCCATCACAGAGCATGGTGAAGATGTGAATTCTGATGCTGAAATTCAGAAGTCACCAGCAGTCAATCGAAGTCTACCAGATTATATGATCCTGGAGTTTGCTTGCCTCAGAAGTGTTGCTGTATGTTTGAAAAGTATGAAGGAAGTAGCAGTCAGTGTGCGTGCTCAATCTGCCATGAAGGCATCATACTTGTTCTGCAATGTAGGCAGGCTCCTGCGGTTCAGGAAGGGATGAAGACAACCAAGTATTTCTTAGTACTTCCGTTTCAAAGCACAAAAAGCTGACATCAATTCATCTAATGTATCCACTTTCTTGGAACAGAAGATACAGAGGCTTTTCAAGAACGAGAAAAGCCTCTTCTATATGCAACTATATGTATTGGTAGCCTAATACAGTTTTTGTCTGATGAACTTCTTCCACAGTACACCAGAAGCCAATTCTTTGAAAGACGCACTGTGAATGCTAAGTTGCTAGCATGCCTCTTCACAGCCAAAAGCCAAACGCACGTGACAGCCTAACATGAGTGCCTGATTTCCAACAGGTATGACCTCATGCTTCACTATAGACATATCCTCATATAGTATCTCTCTTACACTGAAACAGAAATATATATTTTAAAGGAAAGAACAATGGACTGTTGTGAATTCTAAGTTCTTAGCATGCATTTGATTGTATTCAAGCAACTGAAAGCTCTAGATAGCTCTCCAGAAGCAGACCGATACAGATGTAAATAATTTTTTGGAATGAAATGTTGAGTTGATTGATTCTGAATTTTGTGTTGTCCACCTAGTCAAGGTTTATTTTCAACATCAAATGTCTTTGTTTTGAGTAGAACAAGACTGAGCGAAAAGCTTTTACCCTAAAAATGTTTACAATCTCACTTGGAGCAGTCAGTGGAAAATGGAACGATTCAATTGACTTCCTCCTTTTATTAGCATTAATTTACTCAGATTCTTCATAAGGTAAGAGGACCCAGTGGATCTGCAGGACAAGACCAAATATAAATGGTTGTCCACTGTCCAGAAAATAACAATCTTTCTGGTATTATGCTCCTTGTAAATCAAGTGTGCAGAATTTATAGATACAAATGTGATCGATGCCATTGCTTCTCTCTAATAAGCAGTGGAACCTACCAGTTAAAGGAGGTTCTTATCCCGCATGTAGGCAGATATTTGGGTTGAAGTACTGTGTTATTTTGAGGCCTCTTGAGGTGACTGACCAAAATTCAGTGTACACAAACAGCATAATCTTAAAAAAGATGCCTAAAAACTTGAATGAAATGTGAACAGAGCTAATCAGTTCATTTTTACGCGGTTTGATACAGAAACGCTGTTAATTTTAACGACCATGACTCAGATTAATCTTTCCTGCATTTGAGCTCTGCGAAAGTCAGAAAATTGCCTTACACCAGATGTACTCGGTGGACAGTAGAAGGAATGCCCAGAACATAACTCATCACCCTTATCTTCCACATTGATTTTAGGATGGGATAGTGCAACAATTCCCTAATACATATGCTAAAAACATTATGTCAAGGACAGATGGCAAGCAAATGGAGTCACCCCTAACACTTTGTTTCTACAGAGTGCCCATCCAAGAGTAAATTCCACTCTGTCTGTAAATAATCACAAAAGGTAGAGATTCAGAGTCTGTAGGAACTGGAAATATTTACAGAAGGAATTAAAATTAAAATTGCAAGTTTCTCTCAAGCTACTGATCATGCAGTATTAAAGAAGTTTTATTGCCTTATCATAGTAATTAATTTTTGTTTCACATTAATGACATTCTTATCATGCCTAAGATGCTAATGCAATTTGACAACAGCAAATACCATAAGATCACTTACCTTATTCATGTCACTAGCAGGGACAAATGCATAGCTTTACAATAATGACCTTCCTAACATACTAATCGCTTTCAAAATGAAGGACTGCTTCTGTGTTTTTGTCACGGAAAGGAAGGATTCATTCTCACATTGTCTTTTAATATCTGATTTTTTTAAAGAAAACAATTATCAAGTTTCTAGACAGCAGTTCTAAACTGAAATGTTGGGTATACCTCATAAAATTATATTTTCCTAACTTTCCTATTAAATACATAACCTTACAAAATCTTCTAGCTTGTTTCAACATCAGTGTGATGTGATACTAGTGAGTGATTAAAGTTAAATTTATTGCAGGAAAAAAACCACTTGGAGTTCAAAATAAAATTCTCATATACATCAGAAGCACCGAGACTCTGTTTCAGCTTTCTACTTATTTGCAAAAAGCCGTTCCAGCCTGTGATGGATGCTTTGGGTCTTTTGTGGATGGGACCGGCTCCAGAAAAGAAATGTCTCTTCTAACCAAACGCCTTGCACAGCTTGGACTCTCAGAAGATGCGCACTCTCCAGCTGCAGCTGGAATTACAGAGCAAGTGGCTGTAAATGTGGGAGGTGCTGCTGCTGCTGCAGCTCGGGGCTTGGGGAAGGAGCACTCACAAAGAAAACACGAAACTTAAACCACTCACCCTTGAATGGGAAGTGGGTACATTTCTCCCCTTGTTAGAGAAAGGCGGTATATGACCCTTTAAATGAATTCTGCAAAACAGGTGCAAGGCTTTGTCACATATAAGTTTTCTCTTGTGTTACTACTGCATTACAAACAGTACCAACACTTTCCTGCATTTTCTTCTTAAAGAAACTGGAAGCATAGCTGAAAATGTGTTAAGATACTGAACCACAGTATTTGTGTATAAAATGCTTCGTTACAAACATATTTTGAATTCTAATTATATTCCTATTAATCCAATTACTTTGCTATGTACATATTTAATATGTTTAAACATAATTATATACTGTGATATGCACCTCTCCTCTATTATGTTTACTGCTAACGTTAATTTTAACTAAATTAAGAGTTCATTGAAATATACTCAGTATACATGTATTTCGCGGGCTTTTTTGCGAACTGTACTACTATTGTACAGAATAGCAAAGTGCTACATATATCTTAAGCTTTCTATAACAATGTGTACCTTTAGATTGACACTAAATAAGCATCATAATTTGTTAATGTGTTCTAAAATATTTGCGGAATTAGTATGACGTTTACCTCAAGCTTGTTTTAACTTTCACTTGACCTTCACTTTTTTTTTAAAAAAAGGTTTTCGTATTCACACACACATTCCTGTTGAAGATGGGGTTAAACTTGTCAGAAGCATTTTAATAAAATACTGAAGACCTCCTTTAATTTATGGCAGATATATTTTCAAGAAGGAAAATGCTGATATTATCTTGGTTATAAGCTCGCTGCTGAAATGATTTAGATATTCTTTTCCTTTCACACAGTATCGGTATAAAGCTTTTCTTTGCAGGCAATGAATTATAGTTGACACTTCAAACCTATTCTATCAGTATCTTTTAGTTCAGAAAAATGAGAAAACATAAATATTTATTCTATATATACAGAAGAGACACAGGACTCTGATAAAAATGATCCATTATGAAATGATGAATAATTGTTACATGTGTCACACTTAGAACAGCAAAGGGCAAAAAAATTTGCCACTTTTTAATATGAGGATTTGAGGTTATTGTGTAAATAAAAATGCAGTCATTTTATCATATTGAGCTGATAAGTGTTTAAGCCCAGTGACTTCTGATGACATTCACTTCATGACTACATGGATGATGAAGCTGCTTGATACAGACCCTTGGTCTGATTTGATAAAGTCTATTAATGACGTGCTTTAACAGTGGAAAAATATTTATGCAAACAAACAGCCTTCCATTTCCCCAGTTTACATGTGCAATACTTCTCTAGCTTAAGCTTACCAATTAATAAGACTAGGAATCCACCTGTTCCATTAAGCGATCTGTTCACTGTCTTTAATCTTGTTTCTATTACTAACTTGAGTTTCTATATTATGCAGAGAGGTAGTGGCTATTATAAACTGCTGAATAATAAACTCTGTAGTGAAAAAACAGTGAAATTTCCAAATATTTGAAACAATATCATCAGTCTTATTATCTGTCTTTCCTTTAAAAAAAGCAAACCCCTCCTATTAAGTGCAAACCCTAGCCAAAATGCAGTAAACAGAATACAACTTGATTTTTTTAAATTTTTTTATCCACAACATCTGGTTTTATACTAGAAATGAAAGCTCTTTGAGGTAAGGATAATTTTTTTTGATTCAGTGCTTTTAATCATATAGCACTGACTGCAAAATTGGAATGTATTCACAATACAAATTATGGAGTTAAAAATAAATACTCGAAATGACAAGCTCTTGGGGTAAGATTGCCATGAGAAAAGTAGAATATATAACTGAACAGAATTATTTGCTAATTTGTGTTATGGGAGCTTCACAAACTGTAACATAAAGACCCCTTGCTTATTAAATTCAAATTAAAATGCATATTGATTTAAATTATAATAAACTAGCATTAATTCAGTAAATAAAAATCAGGAAGTTCTAAAGTTATAATACTCTGGAAAAATTGGCTAAGCCATCTTCACAATGTGCTACATTTGTATTAAACGGTGAAATATAAACATAGATGCTAAATTATGAGGAAAAAAAAACAAACAGAAACCACACCACGTATGCAATATTGCATCTGAAAAGTTTTAATTTTTCACACTATTTCTTGGCTTCATCACTCCACCCGGATACTGGCAGGTTAACTTTCGGCATAAAGAAATAAGGAGCTGCATTGGGTGACAACAGATGTTTATCTAGCCTGGTTTCTTGTCGCCTTCAATGGCCACAGGCAGATGCCTAGGGAAGACTGCAAGATGAAGGCAGGAACAAATCAAATTTATCCCTATTAGTTTCCCAAATTAAATGTTATGACTAAATACGATAACCTTTGAGATAAAGAAATTTCACCTGAAATACTTAGTATCACAGGAGGAATTTAGAAAACTTAGACTTTAGGAATGGTAATATTATTTTAAAGAGCACTACAGATTCTTCCACTTTTCAATTTCAGACAAAATTATTCAATTAAAAGTTTATTTTCAAATTTTCTCTAAGCGTTCAGTGTTTCTACATGAGAACTTGAGGAAGGGATGAAGGGATAAAAATGTATTTCCCTCCATGGCATAAGGAGAGATTTTGCAGGGTGTCATGCTGGTGGTGAAGAAGGAAGTTTCCTCTGCTCAATCTTTCTTACAGGAACTGGGGTTGGGTTTGATTTTTTGTAAGTTTTTATGTGCCTCCCCTTTTTGAATAACTTGGTACCTCTGCAGATACTGACAGCCTTCTCAAGTAACAACATGACTTCAAAATTGGGTTATTTTTACTCTGCTGCTTATCAGGCTAAAATACGAACAATGGTGAATTTTGGATTATCTACAGACTCTGAATGACATTGCATCATTTCTGCCTCTACTCCCATTCCAAATACCACCCTTTAAACTACAAAGAGGGTGTTAAAACAAGCAACGTTTTGCAGAAACCAACATCTAAAATCTTGCACAGCATGCACACACACAAATTATATCCTATGGCTGACTCCATTTTTAAATGCTGACTTACTGAGATCTTTTTCCCAGAGCTAACTATATAAATAAAGACTGTCAGAAAATGAGAAAAAAAAAAAAGCATCTAAAACGCAGAAAAAATTCTCTGCTCCTTTATGTTCTCTTTCTTCATGCTTCCTACTTTTTCATATCTTGTCTACCATTTTGAGTATTATACCTCCCAGATTCAGAGCTACATTAGAACAAATATGCCCTTATTCTTGACTTTGTGGTTTTTTCTACACTTCTCTAAGAAGGTATTTTCTAAGTCCTGTCTTTATCCTCCTAAACTACGGATATTTATCTTCATAATACCCACCCTGTGTGACCAATATTGGATTAACTGAGTTTACCTATAGTGAGTGCCTACATGCAAAAAGTTTATTGAAAATTTGCAGGAAACTGGAGTCAAGTACAATCGAAGGTTTGGAAAACATACAGGGAACAATTCCGTTGCCATTCAGTTGTACAGATTTAAGGCAACTTTCTACACTGACTGCTCATTTTAGAATTTTGGTTGTAAATCTCCCCCAGATTAGAACCTACAATTTAAATTTACTTTGTTTTTGGAGAGAGGATGCTCAGGTTAGAGTCCTAGATTTGAACATGGTTCCCTATACCTTGTTGAATCCAAACCAACAGTGACAGATTTCCAACAAGAAAGGTGTGGATATGCCTCTGTGCACTAATACTCCAAAAAGATTTCTTCTGATAAAGATCACAAAAAATGTCACAAATATACAAGCACACGTATACCACTTTCTGTGCATTCCAACGCCTGTGGTTCTTGATACCAAATCACAGTCTGAATTTTGTGTAATTAATCACCTGTCTGAGAATCTTATAAGTAGTATTTGATCCTACTTTGCAGAAAGAAGAGCAGGATTTTCATTAGTTGTCACCTTAAGCAGTAGCTCTTAATAGTAGTCAATCTCCTGAACAACCCAAATATGACAAGCCTGCTCTTGTGGGGTAATCTGAGGCAAAAGCTGTAAAATGAGGAAAAAGTGCTCCTTTTGAATGGATAAATACAGAAGAACTGGCCAATATACTAAAGCCAGAAACACTAATGGTTATTTTGAGGGTTATTTTCATTTTATTTTTCTAGAGCACCAAAATTACAATGCATTCTCACTGTCAGTCCTGGACCATTTAACTGCAGGCTGCCACTGAAGAGGGAGGTCCTGGTCCACAGCCATGCAATCCCTCTACCCTCCATGGATGTCACCCCATGTTCTGCCAGATCAGCCCACCGACCCAGCTCACTCATCTTCTGGTCCAACTAGACCAGCAGGCTGGCTGCAGGAATAGACCACCCTTTCAGCAGCAGCGTGGGCTTGGGCTGGTGTAAACTGACTGAGGACTTGCTCTGCTGGCTACTGAATTGCAGACCATCTCCAGGCCCCTGTCTTATCCAGCAGTGAAACACGTTCCCCTGGGTTAAAGCCTACTCTGGGTGCCCTGAAAAGCTCTCTGCCAGCATCTTTCTCAGTGAACGCTGGCACAATCTATGGAGGTTTAGATAATTTTAGTTAGCTAAGTTGTAGAGTAGGCATATCTCCACCTCTTTTGTCTAGATGGAGAATACAGAAAAATACCAAAGCAGTCCCTTCTGAGAGGACAAAAAATTATCTTTAGTGGCAGAAGGTGTGCACTAATTTTCGCTACTTATCTTCCATTTCCTGTGCTGACTTCAATCAATTTAAATAAGAATCTTACCAGAGTAAAACACATCAGGACCGGATAATGGAGAACCAGCTTCCCAAAGATACCACTCCTCGACACAGTCTAAGTCTCTCTGAACTCAACTGTATTTTCAGTAACATTTTCACAGTTTCTAAATAAAACAAAGCCCATAATTATAGTATAGAATATGTAGCTCTGGGTATTCCAGGTAATCTAGAGGTTTTGGGAGACTAAGATAGCTGAGTAGCCACTTTTAAAAAATAAAAAATTAATTACAGGAAAACTGTTCACTTAAGAAGGATTTAGCAGGTCAATGAGGGCTATGAGAGACAATGGTGTGTGTTAATCTACTTCATAGTCTTCAGAAAATACACACTTGGTGTTAACAAATTTAGTTTTAATTTACTATTAGGGCAGAATAACGTATATATGACTATTCACAAAAACACACATTAATAGCAAAAAGAGCTATTCTAATAAAAAAAAGTCACTGATCCTACTGTGCTAAAATATTTAGGTAATACAAACTATTCAACGTCTAAATAGTCTGCTTAACAGTGAGAGAAATTTACAGAAACAATATCTTGATGAAGCAGCATTGCAACACTATTGGGATTGCACTGCAGTTCAGAGATAACCCTGAAACAACTGGGTAGGGAAAAATCTATATAACCTACGTTATTAATGACTACTGACTGACCTCTGCTTATCTTCACTACCTTAAAGATGACATTGAAATTTTCATCTCTGCTCAAGCTTCATTATCCGAAATCTAGACTATAATAACTTAAAAGGGTTCTGATGATATTTTCAACCTGTCATATTAAACCAGAAAATTTCTGACATTGTATATCACCTAGAAGAAAGATCATTGCTTTGTTCACATAGTGCAATATGAAGTCCAATATTTACACTGCAGACAATGACCAGAGAATGTATTTGCTTAATTTTTCATTCAAATATTACAGATGAGAAAGAAGATAACAAATCCCTCAGAAAAGAAAGAAAAAAGAACACTAAGAGTGTGTACATAACATATTGAAGAAGGGACTTATGTTTACTTTCCTCCAGGAAAGAATTTCCACTGTGTACCAGAGGTGCCACACAGCAAATGACAACAGTAGCTTACATGACATCGTACCATGCCACAGCATGAATACCTCAAAACAACTCTGACATACATAGCTGACCAGATAGTGCACACAGGTACACTGAAGTCCACTGGCATCAGTACAGCTATCAAAATATACAGAAGGTGGGAAACAGTCTTCAACTTGTACAGCTTGCTGCTATTTTCCCACCCAAAGCTTGCTTAATTCTGATTTTTCGTTCCATTTTCCACTCTCTCCCTCTAGATAAAAAAAAAAAATTATGATTTAAACCATGTCGTTTAAGCTGAAATCAAAGCTTTTCTTTCTTCTTAGAATATTACCAGTTGTTTAACGCTCTGTAACACTTTAAAGTGCCCAAATATAACAACATGTTTGTTTCAAACTGAATTTACAAAAATTAGAACTAATTTTTTTTGTGGGCAAGGTGCTAAAGAAAAACAATATGTCTTATTAAATATACAGTAGCTGTAATTTAATTGTTTCTTCTGATCCTATCCATTTTAAAGAATGTTTCAGATTTTTTTTTCAAATAAAAAAGAACCTAGCGTCATTCAAGGAAAGATTTTTTTTTTTCTCTGAAGGAATGAAATTCCAACTTATCCGTATTCAGAATATGAATACATATTTGTACACAAGTGATTCTAAATGCCACTGGCTTCCCGTTTTCAATGCTGCTATTTTTTCAGAGAATGTATCCACAGATCAATGACCCTTTCATGTGATCCGGAAATGCCAAAGAATAGTACCTCAGGGAAAATACTGTTCTCACTTGAGTTAAAATAATCATTTTTACAACCGAAAGAAAGCATGAAATCCTAAAATCACTGAGGAAAACCTATGTTTCTGGGGGAAAAAATTAGTAGAGAACTAATAATTGTTCAGACAAATTAATTTCAAACTAAAGCCATGGTAAAATTAATGAATCTCACAGATTAATAAACTGCTCATTTGGCAGCATTTATTGTGGCACATTTGTGCATGTTTCACCATTTTCCTCTTACTTTTTATTAATTATGTCTACTTGGAATTGATGATCTCCAGGGTACACATCAGTGAGTATCAAGATTGATGAACACACCCCAGATGCTGGAGTCATGCGGAGAGTCTGTCCATGCACAGGGTAGGTGCTGTAACCCTGTATGTTTTCCTACAGCGAACTTGCAGGCACTCCTGACAACTGAAATGTAGCTGACGGAGGAAATTCCAACCCTTCCCCTCCATCACTGCACGAGAAAGACATTCTTACGCTGACATGCGAGTACGTACTTTTGACAGGGTACTGCTTGCTGCCCAGTGCTGTCTTTCAATCTTTCCCCCTTTTCTCTTCCCCAAAGGAGAGTCTGATATCAGATTATAACACTTACCTAACTTTTATAGCATGCTTTTCTCTGTAGTCCATGTGTAGACAGTGGTGTCAATTTCTGAATTCAATTTTTTGGGTATTTGGAAAAAAAACCCACAACAGTTGTTTTCTAAATTTCTAGCACGCTTTTTTAATTGCTTTTCGAAAGAAAGATGCTTTTAGAAAACATGCTTTTAGAATGTCAGGCAATAAGAGAGAATACTGCAGGGATTCTTAGCTTTTGACATTTTTAATTGCCTCTGCTTTGGTTATTACACAATAGATATTTTCGTCATCTAAATATAATGTATCTTTGTAAAATCCTTTAAAATATGATTTCAAACCAATGAATGCTATTTTCTATTTGCCTTTAATTTCCTCTCAATAGTAAGTTCATCAGAGTGTAACAATTAATTAACTTAATTAAGCTAACTTAATTATGTTCTTTCATAGGTCAATATGTAGAGCTACTCAGATTAATAGCAGAGCTTGTAAAGTTAATCTTCTTGTATAATGCAAATGATGCCAAGTCATGTATTAAATACCTTCCTGAGTAACAGATGATATAGGACTGAATGTACTTTAAAGAAGGGCAGAGACTGTGAAAAGGTTAAATAAAGAAAAATGTCTTGGATTTGTGGAAATTTTAAACAGACCTAATTAATTTTTTAAATTAATAAAGTTCTTTTAAGAGGAGCCCTCCTTCCATAAGGCCATTTACAGCTTGAATATACATAAATAAATTTTGACTTCAAAAGCAGAACTGCATGACAGCATTTTCCAGCCATCTTGCAACCTTTATGTTTTGTTATTAAGAAGATTACATAAAACAGTCATGTGAAGAGATTAGACGGAAAATATGAATTCCTGACTCCAGAGCATTTGCATGCTTACTGTATTTCCCAGTTTATTTTACAGAGGAATCACTTCAGTAGTCAAAGGTATTATGTTCTCTTCTCTGTTCATTATTAATTCACTTTTAACACAGTTAGACTCTAAGGCTTTTTAGGCGTGTGGCTTAGCACTTTTGTTATGAAATATTAATGGAAACTACAGTAATCATAATAATTACTTGTAGAAGCATTAAAAGTAAAATCAAACAAATCTCCTGAGTGCCAAATGATCTGAATAGGTGACTCAACTCCTCTCTTTTGATAGATGAGTCTGATGGTTGGAACCCACACCCTAGACATGAGGAGTTGGATTTTGGGCCAAATCACCGAATTTCAGCCAAGTAACCAAATTTCAGTCTTCTCTACAATTAATCTGACTTAGGTCCAGAAAATATTCTAAATGCACAGCAATTTCAGATCTGCAATCTGTTGCAACACGAAGAAAACAAAGGAGAGAGGCGCAATACATTTTCTGTAAGGCGCTTTGAACAGGAGTGTAAAAGGCTCTGAAAGTGTGAAAACCACCATTGCTCAGAAGTTTTAAAACCAGAATAAAGTACTAACAAATGCACCTGAGGGATCAATCCTGTGTCTACTAGGGAATGGATGATACAGATGACCTAATATATTTTC
>VYZW01038338.1:0-10696 GCA_013401315.1 Balaeniceps rex | reverse complement strand
CTGCAGAGGCCGGGGGGGGGGATTACAGAGGTGGGCACCGGGGCTGTGCCCGCGTTTGGGGGAGGCCCGCTGCCCCCTCACCCGGGGGTCCGGCAGCAGGAGCCCCCAGGCGAGGCATGGAGCCCCCCCCCGAGCGCCAGCAGGAGACCCCAGCCCTTACGGAGGCAGCCGCCGAGTTCCTGAGCCGCATCGGTGGGTGCCCCCCGCCCCCGGCCTCTCCCTTGTCCCCCACGCCGTGCCCTGGGGGTCCCCGGTGCAGGGGTGGGGGCGCACCGGGTCCGGCAGGAGGGGGAGGTGAGGGCTTGAGCCGGATAAATGGGCAGGCGTGACGGTCCCTGCGGGCAGGGCCGGAGGAGCTGGAGCGCTGCCTGTTCGCCGAGACGCTGGAGATGGTGGCAGCGGGGGAGCAGCCGAGGGACCGGGCAGGGGGCCAGTGGTGGGTGGCGGCCCGGTGGGCACCTTACGAGCCGGCGGGAGAGCCGGTGCGGAGGTGCCTCCTGGTGCAAGCCGGCTCCCGCAGCAGGCAGGACGGCGTGCCCTGCTCCAGCACCCTCAAAGGTGAGCTGCGGGCGGGTTGGGGTGTCTCCCGCTCCCCAGGGCTGGAGCATCCCGGTCCCACCGGCCCCCAGGGCTGGGCTGGGCTGGGCTGGGCTGGGTTGGGGGGCACTGCTGCAGTGCCAGCGGGGTGGGCTGAGCATGGCTCTGCTCTGCCAGCCTATGTGACCCCACAGCTGGAGACCCTGGAGGAGGAGGAGCAGGAGCGCCTGGAGGTGAGCGGTGTGGTGGTGGTGGCGTGTCCCCTTCCCCGTGTCCTGCCCCCCTGCCCTGGGGTGTGCCCTGCAGCGATGCCCACCTGGGGGCTGCACCCTGTGCAAGGTCACTGCGGGCAGCCTGGTGTCCACTCCCTGGCTCGGACACCGCCTCTGTCCCACCAGCCTGGTCCCCTTCCCCTACTCTGGGTGGCAGGTGGATGGAGTGGGGAGTTTCCCACAATGCATCTGGCGTGGTACCCTGATTGAAAGAGGTGCTGGGGTGTGCCACCTCAGAGAGGGGGTGCCCTGGCTCTGCCCCCCACCCTGTGCCCCCCACCCCTCCTGCAGCTCAGAGCACAGCCCGTAGAGAGGAGGACCCACATGGTGAGCCACCAGCACGGGATGACTGTCACCAAGACCCTCCGGGAGGGAGAGGTGAGGCTGGGGGGGGGCCTCTCCCCTCTGCCCCCCAGATGGGGCACATCCTGGGGGTGGGGGGCATGGCTGGCCTGTCCCACCCAGGGGTGCCCACAGGGTCCAGGGGGGTGCCGCCCCCAGGGACGGTGGGGCTGTGGCTGTCCCACGAGGTGGCCAGGTCTCTCCGCAGGCAGAACCGCAGTGCCAGAGCTTCTCCTACAGCTGGGCTGAGCTGCAGGGGCTGCTGCCGGAGGGTGCCAGCCTCCTGCTGCTCCGGGTGCTGGCGTGCCGGCGGGCAGTGCCCCCCAGCCTCATCTTCCCAGCCATCGACACCGAAGGCCACCTCTGCACCTCCAGCTACGTGAGCCACTGGGCAGGGGGGCTGTGGGATGGGGGCATCTGGGTCAGGTTGGGGGTGCCAGGGTGGGATGCAGGAGGTGGGGGTGAGCAGAGTGTGGATGACAGCATGGGGGGGCTTGGGGGAGGCACCCAGGGGCAGGGGTGACTCCGGGATGGGGGTGATCCCTGGCCATGCCTCCCCAGCGCGCCCTTGGCATCCAGCGGCAGGCGGTGGGCTCCACGGAGGCGGAGGTGTTTGTGATTGAGCGAGCCGTGCATGCTGGCATGGGCATCTCCACCGTCTGGCACAGCAGCTTCCTCCCCAGCGGGTACAAGTGGGGTCCAGCCAGGGGCACCCCCAGCCCTGCCAGCCTGGCAGGGACCCAGGAGGGGGCTCACTGGCTCTTTCCCCCGCAGACGTTTGGCCCAGCGGGTGCAGGTCGGTTGCCCGATGCTGGTGCTTCTGCGGGATGAGACCGTCCTCGGTGAGACAGGTACTGGGGGGGGGCAGGCTTGTACCCCCCAGCACGGGCAGCCCCTGCCTGCTGTCTGGCAGCTGAGTGGGGAACACCCTGCCCTGCCTTTCTGTGCCAGGTGGGGTCAAGCCCCAGCCCCCCTTCCCCAAACAGCCCCTGGACTGGGAGGAGGACATCCAGCTCTGCTCCTGGTTCCTGGACAGGAAGGTGAGATGGGGGCACATGGGGACATGGGGCTGTGCCACTCCCCAGCAGGGTCTCCCCTGGGGTGCCCAGGGGGCACAGTGGGGATCAGGCCGCCCGGCACCCCCCCAAGCTCCTCAAGTGTAGAAAAGGACCCAGGCACCCCGCCCCCCCCCCCACCCTGGCACGGGGGCTGGGGGGGGACATCAGTGCCCGGGGGGGACATCGGCGCCTGTGCCCACGCTGCCCACCCCGCCGCAGGAGGAGCTGGAAGCGTCCCACGCCACCTACATCCAGCAGCACCCCGAGCTCTGGGCGCTGCTGGCTGACTTCCTCCAGGCCCTGCTCCTGCAGCAGCCCCACGACCCCGTCTCCTTCGCCGCCCAATTCTTCGCCCCTTTTGCCCGCCAGCAGCCCCCCAGGACCCCCTTCACCTCTGCCGGGGCTGCCAGCCCCCTCCCCAGCCCCCCGCCTCGCCACCCTCCAGCTAATGGTGAATAAAGCTGCCAGCACTGCCTGTCCGGGCTCATTTGCTTTGGGGAAACTGAGGCACAGGGAGGGTGGGGGATGCTGAGTTGCGTGCTAACCCCTCCCCCATGCCAGTGTGGGGGGGACCGGGGGTCCTACCCCCCCTCCCTGCTGTTCTAGCCCCCATCTGGGGTTGGGGGTGCCTGGGACATACCCTGGGGCAGAGCCAGGCTCGCATCCCTGTGCTGGGGCACCCCACATCTCCCTGGGGGCAGAGCCCCGATGCCCACCTCTCTGTGGGGCATAGCCCGGTGGCAGAGGGGTGCCCCGAAGAGGCAGCCAGTACTACCCAGGCACCCATGTGTGCGCCTGGGGTGCTCTTCCTCCCACCTCCACAGCCACAATGGTCCTGAAGACGGGACGTCCCGCTTTTGTGGGAGCAGCCTGACCCACCATGATGCTGAGCCCCACTCGGGGGTGGCGTGAGCACCCTGCGCCGCAGAGCCTGCCTGGCTGGGCACTCCACCCCAACAGCTGAGGATGCATTTTGACCTGCTCACGTGCTTGTGTAACGCACTCCTGCTTCCTCCTCGCTCCCACTCCTCTGGCCTTTCCCCTACTCCCGTGGGGCCAGCCCTCCCGCCCCACGCTGCGGGACACTGTCCCCTGTCCCTGCAACCACCCAAGGAGCAGGACCCCTGGCATGCGATGGAGGGTGACGTGCCGGCATGCTCCCACACCCCTGGGCCCGCTGGTGTGGGTGCCCCATGTTTGCACGTGCGTGTGCACGGCAAGGGGGAGGGAGGCGCTGGGTCCCCCCCTGCAGGCATAGGGTGGGGAAATGAGACTGTGCACATTCATAGCACCCAACCGTCACCAGGCAGGGCCCCTTTCCCAGCCCAGGTCAGCATGTTGGGAAGGAGCACTTCCTCCTCCTCCTCCTCCTCCTCCTCCTCTCCTCATCGGGGAGGGGCAGCTGGGGGGTCCTTTAAAAGCTGGGCAGTGGGCATTGCACCCAGTGTTGAGATCAGGACTCCCCAGCACCATATCCGGATCGGGCCCAGCCATGGCATCGCTGGAGCCAGGTGAGCCCCATGACACTTGAGTCTCCCCAAGCCTCCTTTCCTTCCCTAGAGCCCCTTCCCTCCGCCTCGGGACCCCTGGCTCTGCTCCCCGCCCATGGTGGGCACTGGGTCCCCCAGCCTGTCCTGGCTTCCCCGTCTGCCCCGTCCTCTGTTCCCCCAAGCCCACCCCTGATTCACCCACATTCCCAGGACATGGGTGGGCTGTGGGGGGGATTGGGACCAGCACCAGCCTCTTCTCCCACACTCTGTGCCCACCCAGCAGCAGGACCAGGAACAGGGTCCCCTCCCGTCCCTCCTGCCCAGAAATGCAGTTGGCTCTTGGACTGGTGAAGATTGGGCTGGGACCAGGGGTTTTTAGGGACACCTGAGCTGAAGGTGGCATCCGACCCCTTTGGGTAGCCACTGACAGCACCCATATAGCCACCCTCATTTCCCCCGTGGAAAAATGGGGCTCATCCCTCATGGGGCTCACTGGGCAGAGGCAGGTGGGACTGGGGAGAAGCCGGTACCAGGGCTGCCAGCCCACCACTTTCCTTGTCCCCCGGTGGGCTGCCACCTCCCCTCCTCCTCTTCCTTGCCCCCCCCAGGCCTCACTGGGTCCCTGAACCGGGGCCAAGCCCAGACTTACAGCACCATCGGGAGCCCCGTGCCCCCGCAGCGCCCTGGCACCCGAGACCAGACCTACCTGGACGAACTCATCAGCATCCCCAAGGGCAGCGGGGTAGGTGCTGCCAGGCTGGCACCTCCATCTGAGGGTGGGCAGAGACGGGGCAGGGGGCCGGTACGGCAGGGAGCTTGAGGGGGGGGGGCAAAGGGCCACTGCAGGAGGGGGGATGTGCCTGGGACATGGCCTGGGGACCTCAGCATCCCCAGACCCGGCTCAGGCAAATCATAGCCCCAGGCTGAGCATTTCCACACTTAAACGTTTCCAGATGGGGAAACTGAGGCACGGGGCGAGGTGCTACCCAGCCGCAGGGATCACCCCGCTGCTCACACACCTCCCGGGCTCTGCGTCCTGGGCCACCCGTGCCCAGCCCAGCGGGGCTCCCCCAGGCTGCCTGTGCCCTGCCAGCCCCCCATCTGCGGCCGGTCCTGGGGGGCGGAAAGGAGAAGGGGAAGTGATGGGGGTCCCCCTGCCAGGAGGGGTGGTAAAAGCAGGGCTCGGCAGTGGGATCCCATGGGGTGCAATTAACGGTGCCTGACAGCCCCAGGACCCCCCTGCAAATCGCTGTCCAACCTGTCCCCATGTGGGATGGGGGTCTCGCTGCCCCCCAGCGCTGCTGCTCACGGAGAGGGGCTGGGGGGCAGCGGTTCCCTCCCCAAAGCAAGCAGGAGAAATGTCCTCCGTGTGCGAAACGCGCCCATGCGGGCAGCACAGGAGTTCCCAGCAATGGGCTAAAGGGGACCAGGACTGCAACTGGGAGACGCTAGTTTGGAATGGGAGCCCTCCACTCTAACCTGCTGCCTCCTCCCAGCCCGGTTTCAGCTTTAGGAAACTCTGGGCTTTCACCGGGCCCGGCTTCCTCATGAGCATCGCCTACCTGGACCCGGGCAACGTGGAGTCGGACCTGCAGTGCGGGGCGGTGGCGGGGTTCAAGGTGAGCCCTGGGCCCCCCCGGCCCTGGGGTCAGGAAGCAGCCAGGGGTTTCGTAACCTCTCCTGCGCCAACGGCCGCCCAGCCCCATGGCAAGTCAGTTTCCCCAGCCTGGGGAGCGGGAAGGGAACAGGGGGGGCCCTTGGCACTGGGGAAGGGCACCCAAGGGTGTGGGTGGGCCACCCCTCTGCCTGGGCCGGGGACCACCTCCAGCCCCTCCGGGCTTCTCCTTCCCCGTGTCCCCTGGGCTGGTTGAAACGTCGCCGGGAGCCCCCGGCGGCCGGATCCTGCCCAGCGCCCGGCCCCTGCTGCCTCCCTCCCTCCTGCCCCCCCAGCTGCTGTGGGTGCTGCTGTGGGCCACCGTCCTGGGGCTGCTGTGCCAGCGCCTGGCCATCCGGCTGGGCGTGGTGACGGGGAAGGACCTGGGCGAGATTTGCTACCTCTACTACCCCAAGGTGAGCGGCCATGGGGAGCCCCCCCCGGGGTCACAGCCTGAGGGCACCCCGCACTTGGGCTGGTGGTGGTCCTGGCAGGGACTGGGGGGGCAGGACTGTCTGGGGGTGGAGAGGAGCAGGAAGATGCTGCGGGAGCCCTGCTTCTCCCAGGAGCTCCCCAAAGCCCCCCCAGCCCTGGTGCCCCCCATCTAGCACCCACACACCCCTGCAATACAGGGACCCAGGGGAGGTGGGGGGATAGCAGCTGCCTCAGTGTCCTGGTCCGATTTGGGGACACGTGAGTGCGTCCCCCGGGAGGGTGAGCCCGGGCGTCGGGGCAGCGACGCGCAGCCGAGACGCGGGGCGAGCCTGGGCGCGTTGGTGCGGGGAGCTGGGGAGGGTCGGGGGGGTCACACGGCAAAGAAGGGGGGGGGGGAGGGGGCCCATCTGGGCAGCAGGATCCTGACGGGGGTGAATGCTCATTTGATGAGCTGTTGGCTGAACGACAGCTGCCCAGAAGGAGGGCTGGATACATCCCTCTGCCCCAGCACCCCCCCGGGAGCACCATCTCCAGACAGCTGGGTCCTGTCCTCAGCTCCCACAGGGGCAGGGATGGGGGCGGGGGGGCAGGTTGGGATTTAGGATCCATCTTGCTCCCTGAGATCGTGTCGTGGGAGAGGCTGGGGGGTCTCCCAGGGTCCCCATGCTGCTCTGGGTGGCCTGCCACAGCCTGGGGACAGGGACAGGGACAGGGACAGGGGTCTCCACCCTGGGGGCTGTGCCCGCTCACCCTGGGGCCAAGCCTCCCTGCGGACTCGGGCACCTCACTGTGCTCCGGCCCCTCCAGGTGCCCCGCGTGCTGCTCTGGCTCATGATCGAGATTGCCATCATTGGCTCTGACATGCAGGAGGTGATCGGGACAGCCATTGCCTTCAGCCTGCTCTCTGCCGGCCGGTGAGCCACCCCCTAGGGACCCCCCCCAACCCTCCCAATGGCCCTGCTCTGCCAAGGGGCCCATGGCTAACACCCCCCCTTGCCCTCCTGCAGCATACCCCTCTGGGGTGGGGTCCTCATCACCATCGTGGACACCCTCTTCTTCCTCTTCCTTGACAAGTACGGTGAGTGCCGGGGTGGGGAGACAGGGGGGACGCTTGCCTGGGCAGCCCCGGTGCCAATGTGGCATCGGTGTCCCCCACCCTGTCCCACCCCATCTCTCGACTCCTCTAGGGCTTCGCAAACTGGAAGCTTTCTTCGGCCTCCTCATCACCATCATGGCCCTGACCTTCGGCTACGAGGTGAAGGGGGGAGCTGGGGACACCCCTTTCCCTGCAGGGCGCTGACAGGGGACACCCGCGGGGCATCCCAGCTGGCACCAGGCTGCAGTGGGGGGGTGCCAGCTCACAGTGCCCCTTCCCACTGGTCCCCAGTACGTGATGGTGAGGCCGAGGCAGGCGGAGGTGCTGAAGGGCATTTTCCTGCCCTACTGCCCGGGCTGCGGGCGAGAGGAGCTGCTCCAGGCCGTGGGCATCGTCGGTGCCATCATTATGCCCCATAACATCTTCCTCCACTCCTCCTTGGTCAAGGTGAGACCAAGGCACTGCCATGGGCACTGCCACCCCAGGGTGTCTCAGGGGACATGTAGGAGGGACCAGCGCTGGGGGCCTGTGGCACAGGGGGTGCTCGCCTGACCCCGTGGCACCCATGTCACCCGCCGTGCCCAGACACGGGCGATCGACCGGTCCAAGAAGGAGGCAGTGCAGGAGGCCAACATGTATTTCCTGACCGAGTCCTGCCTGGCCCTCTTTGTCTCCTTCCTCATCAACCTCTTCGTCATGGCTGTCTTCGGCGAGGCTTTCTACCACCAGCGAAACGAGGACGTGGTGAGTGTTAGCCCATGCCCACGGGTAGGTGACGGCTGTGCCCAGCTGTGGAGATGGGCAGGGCGAGCATCCCTTGGAGAGTGGGTGTCCTCATCCCCTGGGATGTGGGGGGGGTCACCCCCGTGTCCGTGGGGGCTGCCAGGTGGCCGTCACGCTCGTGTCCGCTGTACCTCGCAGCACAACAAGTGCGTCAACAGCAGCATCAGCCACTACGCCGACATCTTCCCCGCTAACAACGAGACGGTCTCTGTGGACATCTACCAGGGGGTGAGTGACCCTGGGCTGTGCCCAGCGGGCATCCGTATCCATTTTGGGAACATAGAGCTCCCCCCCATTGACCCCTGTGTCTGGGGGCTGCTGCAACCCCGCTGGGAGGCCAGGAGCCAATGGGGGTGCCCAGAGTGGGGGACACTTTGGGGTCCCCATAGGAGTGTCCCCGCACAGGGCGTCATCCTGGGCTGCTATTTCGGGGCGGTGGCACTGTACATCTGGGCCATCGGGATCCTGGCAGCGGGACAGAGTTCCACGATGACCGGGACCTACGCGGGGCAGTTCGTCATGGAGGTGAGGGATGGGGATACTGGTCCTCCCCCCCACGGGGAGCAGCTGGGAGGAAGGGGAATCACGGGTGGGTCCTGGGTGGGGGTCCTATGGGCAGTGCTGCCCCCCCCGGGATATTTGGCAGAGTTAATTGTCCCCCATTCCTGGAGGACATTGCCCACCCAGTGGGTGGCATCTTGCTGGCACCAGGGTCCCCAGTCCCCAGGAGGCGGGATGGGGACAATGCCCACCCACTGCCACTGCACGGCCACCCCTGCCCCCTGTGACACCCCCTCCCAGAGGCAGCCCGTTGGTGCCCCACGCAGTGTTTCCCTAATGAGCTCATTTGCTTAATGAGCTGGAGCTGACATCTAGCGGGGCCCAGCAGCCCTGCAAGGGCCCGCTCAGCACCCTGGCGCAGAGGAGGGAGCGATGCCCCCCATGTCCCTCCAAGCCAGGGTTTGGGGGCCACCCCAGTGCAGTGCCCCAGGCACGGCAAGGGGCGAGGGCGCAGGTTTCGCTGTGTCCCCAGGGCTTCCTGCAGCTCCGCTGGTCCCGCTTCGCCCGGGTGCTCTTCACCCGCTCCTTCGCCATCCTGCCCACCGTCTTTGTGGCCGCCTTCAAAGATGTCAGCCACCTCACCGGCATGAACGACCTGCTCAATGTCCTGCAAAGCATCCTGGTAAGGTGGGGGGGACCGCCTGTCCCCCAACACCCCAGCCCGGTGGCCGTGCCCCCCTCACTCCCCTCTCCTTCCAGCTGCCCTTTGCCGTCCTGCCTGTCCTCACCTTCACCAGCCTGCGCCCGCTCATGCAGGACTTCACCAACGGCCTGTGAGTGCCAGGGCAGGGGGAAGCATGGCGGGGGGGAGCAGAGCGGGGTACCCCAGCTCTGGGCACCCTCCCTTTGGCCCATCTTGCCCCCCCCAACCACACCGCAGGGGCAGTTGGTGTATGGGCGTTGAGGGGGTGCCCAGGGCAGCCAGAGAGGCACAGACCCCATCACTGCCCTCTCCATCCTCATCCCAGTGCCGTGCCCGGCCCTCTCAGGCACCCCCGGGTCCTCAGCATCCTCCCGGCACTGCCAGCCCTGCATTTCGAGGGTGGCCAAAGCCCATGCCCAGAGCCCCATCATGGGGATGTAGTATGGCTGCGGGGTGCAGAGATGTCCCGGTTGGGGTCTTGCTCACCTACAAACCCAGATCCCCCAGACTGCTGTGCCCGGCAGCACACGGGGTGGGGGCTCTGGCGCTGATGCCCGCTCCCCTGCCTGCAGCCTGGGGAAGGTGCTGATGACCCTCATCACGGGGCTGGTCTGCGCCATCAACATCTACTTCGTGGTGGACTTTCTGCCCACGCTGCAGAGCCTGGGGTACTACATCCCCCTGGGCCTGCTGCTGGCCGCCTACGTGGCCTTCGTCGCCTACCTGGTAGGGCTGGCACCGTGGGAAGGGGTGGCCGGGTGGGGGATGGCGTCCCCAGTGGGTGCCCATCGGCCTGCCCTCTTTGCCCCCACAGATCTGGACGTGCAGCATCGCCCACGGAGCCCGGTTCCTGGCCCGGGGCCGCCACAGCCAATTCAGCTTTGGTGTCTCCCTCGACCCGCCAGCCCCGGCAGGGACCCAGTGACAAACCCTGTCCCCCATCACTGTCCCCCATCACTGTCCCCCTGTCCCTGCCCAGCATGGTCCCCGCTCCAGGCACCGGTTTGATGTCACACCGAGCCTGGAGATGATGTTCTGGCCAGAGATGCACCCAGCAAGGAAGGGGTTAACCACAGACAGGCAGACCTTCCCCCCAGGTTTTAAGAGCCCCCCCCCCAATTCGGGGCTGCTGGTCCAGGCTGGATGCGGGTCGGGGGGGACAGCGGGAGGTGCCCCCAGCCCTTGGCACAGAGGCGTCAGTGAATGCACCGCCCCGGAGACCTCCCCACTCATTAGTGCCGGGAACCGCCGGCCCCCGGGACCGCTAATCATCTCTCGGGACCGCTAATCATCTCTCGGGACCGCTAATCATCTCTCGGGACCGCTAACCCTCCCTCACCGCCCGCCTCCCGAGGACGGCGGGGACAGCCCCCGGGGTGCCGGGGCCGCCAGCCTCGCTGCCCGGGACCGGCCCCAGCCCCTGGACCGGACTGGCCGGTGCCCCACGGGGAGCTCCTAAACTCGGGGAGAAGGGGGAAGCGGCTTGTAAATGGCGTATTTGTAACCTGGCCTCAGCCTCGCTGCTGCTGCGCGGCCCCGGGGCGGGGAGGGGACCCCCACGGCCCCGCCATACCCCGGGCCGGACCCTTAGCCCCAGGCTGGAGGGGGGGCGGCTGGGCGGGGGGTTGCATACACCCACGCGTGACCGTGGGTGCGGGAGGGGGGACTTAGCCCTACCCCTTTGCATCCCCCCAGGGGGCAGCAGGGCGGTGGGGGGCCCCGCCGTGCCCTCCCCGCCCCGGATGCCCTGTTTCCCGCCTGTCGGCCCCGCCGGATGCGGATGCGGGGCCGCTCGGACCCTCCCGGGGGCGGCCGTCGTCCCCCC
>VYZW01038310.1:5177-37489 GCA_013401315.1 Balaeniceps rex | reverse complement strand
GTCATCCTTCCCCTGTACTCAGCACTGGTGAGGCTGCACATCGAATACCNAATATGAGCTGGCAGTGTGCCCAGGTGGCCAAGAAGGCCAACAGCATCCTGGCTTGTATCAGAAATAGTGTGACCAGCAGGACCAGGGAAGTCATCCTTCCCCTGTACTCAGCACTGGTGAGGCTGCACATCGAATACCGTGTTCAGTTTTGGGCCTCTCAGTACAAGAAAGACATTGAGTTGCTGGAGCGTGTCCAGAGAAGGGCAACAAAGCTGGTGAAGGGTCTGGAGAGGAAGTCTTATGAGGAGTGGCTGAAGGAACTGGGATTGTTTAGTCTGGAAAAGAGGAGGCTGAGGGGAGACCTTATCACTCTCTACAACTACCTGAGAGGAGGTTGAGGTGAGGTGGGTGTTGGTCTCTTCTCCCAAGTGACAAGCGATAGGACAAGAGGAAATGGCCTCAAGTTGTGCCAGGGGAGGTTTAGATTGGATATTAGGAAAAATTTCTTTAGTGAAAGAGTGGTCAAGCATTGGAACAGGCTGAGCAGAGAGGTGTTGGAGTCACCATCTCTGGAGGTATTCAAAAAACGTGTAGACGTGGCACTTCGGGATATGGTATCGTAGGCATGGTGGTGTTGGACTGAGGGTTGGACTAGGTGATCCTACGGGTCTTTTCCAACCTTAATGATTCTGTGATTCTATGATTCTATATCTACTCCTGTACCACCAGCACAGAGCTCTGCTTTTAGGAGATGGAGTCATACCTTCTGGAAAGTTTTTATTATCCCTGTTTAATGTGGAACATGAAAAGGACATGGTGGTCTCTCACATATGACTTACATGCTTATATGAAGCTTTGCCAGTGCTGTCAAGCACGTAATTACAGTCCTCCATTAATAATGAATAGGGTGCAAACATATGCTGCATATCCAAATAACACGCATGAACTATTTGCCCTCTTGAACCCAATTTATACCACTGTATTTTTAACTGATGTAGAATATTGTATAACAAGTAACTCTACAATAAAAGGTCAAGCTGGAGTTTTTCTAAGACCGGGAATGAAAACAAATACTACAAACATTACACAACAAAAAGCCTAAATATTATTCCATGAGGGACTGTTATATTTTGAAGAAAACAGTGTTACTAACAAAGAATTCCTTGTGGACTTCTAGCAAAGATATTTGATTAGTATGCCTACGTGCTTTTCAAATGCTCATCAAGAACAACAGCTGGCAGTGACCAAACTCCTCAAACATCTGGTCGTTTCCTTTCACAATATTCTGAAGCCCCAAGAAAAAAAAAATCATCAAGAGGCAAGATGTGTGTATAAAGCAGAGATGTTTTTTCCATGAGGCTGTGACAGGCAGAGTGATGAATTTATTTCACAAAGTACCTGTTTTTAATAAATTTAATCAGCAGTAGGATGTTACCCACAAAACAAGCAACTCTTACGAGAAGCTGGCTGTCATCTTTTGCACCTCAAGAAAGGAATGCCTTCCTCTGTCACTGCATGTCTCACCAGCAGAGCAAATGGACTAGCAAGACTATCTAAAGATCTGAGAGGGAACAAATAGTTATTTTTCTATTACTGACTCTCAGCTTTTCATATACACCTATAATCATGACAAATGGGACTGGATAACCACCTTCTCGCAGTTAAACCTCTAAATACCACATCCAGTACCTAGAAGTTTTACTTAGTGTGGTGAACCAACATGCCAGGGACTTCTGATAACATATGGCCATGAAATGTCTAGATGTACTGAATGCAAATACACTGGTTCTTTTGTATAAATACATTTCAACTGGAATAAACAAAAAGGTATGCTCAGAAAATTTACGTTTTGACTCTAAACTTAATACATGAAAAATTAAGTACACCAAAAATTTGGATGTTATCCAAAGTCAATGGAATATTTTTGAACTCTTTCCACAATGTTTGGCCAGTCCTTTTGTGCAAAACTGATGAAAATTCAAGGGGTACTGCATAGCTAAGGATACTGACTCTCACACAGAAAGGACTCTTATTATACCTGCTGAATAATAGCAATAATAATAATAGTAATAAAGTGCCATGATACTGGATAGGTAAAATGTTGAAGAAAGAATTATCATAATTCATGCTCATGCAGGCTGGCTCTACCCCTGTCCTAAGAGTGTCTTTCTAGCTAGGCACACCATATTTTACATCCTCAGAATAAGAACAACAAAAATCTCTTCAAATATTAATTCATAAATATTAGCTCAGTTATTTAACAGAACAGAGTAAAAACTGAGTAAACAGCAAAATTACATGTTCCTGTGTTTCTTTTACCACAATTTTGCTCATTGATCGCAGCAGATATGATACATAATGATGAAGAGATAATTATTAGTGTAGAGCCTCAAAGCTCTTAATGCATAACACTAAGGTTTATTTCTGATGATAGATGCTGAAAACTCTATACATGAGGCTGTTGTTCAATATCAGGTGTCAATAGAAACCTATATAATATATATATAAAGACTGTAAAAATGAAGTTAAAAGGTATATTTAAAAAAAAAAGGTTTTGTTAATCCTATCTTAGTAAATGAACCTCACATAAGAACTGAACATATTGCTTTCCATTATGACAGTGAGCCAAATTTTAGTGCTCAGTTGTGTGACAGAATTATGGTTTGAACTTTAACTGGGCACCAATAAGAAAGCCAGTAGTTGCCAGCAGCCAGATATCTTATGGTAGCATGTGAGGTACAACAGCAACTAGAACGCATGTCTAGGGGAGCTCTGACAATCATGTTCACAGCTGGAATTTTTCATGGGTACCATACAGAAATTTGACTTAAGGCAATGCTCATTAAAAATAAACAAAAATGCTTGCAAATGCAGTTTCGAATTCAAATTTCAGAAAACACTTAAATGCTTCTGATTATTTTTCCTTTCTACTTCCCCAGTTACATTCATGGCCTGGAATGTACATCTGCAAGCAACAGTGGTTTAATTTTCAAATTTATCTTTAAACAGAAGTGATGTCTGTTCATTTTATGGTTCCTCCAAGTCCAAAGGTCCCCAATATTGAAGTTTGAAACATTTAGATAAGATTTTAAATAAAATGTAAATTAAGTTAGTCAGTCATCGGCTATCCTGAAAAACATTTCTAGCACAGTGTTAAGCTGTGGGATTGTTGCATACGTAATAGATTATTTCTATTAAATGCTATATATCACTTCTTCATATCAAGTGCTATAGTGAGCTACCGCCTGTATAGATCTGTTTGCCATGTGGGTTGCAGACATCGGCTGAGTACCAGGGAATGTAATCAAATGATTTGCCAAGAACTCCATCAAAAACATGCCTTTTGTATTTTTCTTAGTTGACAACACCATCCACAGTAGATTGACCTAACGGAGAGTAACACATTGAACTGGAAGCAAAATGTTTAAGGTGATGCAAGCCTCATTGTTAACCCCATGAATTTTTCAAAATTTTGTCCTTTAAAGTCAAGGTGTGCTGCAGACTGGGTGCAAAAGCGACCAAGCAAAGCTCCTTGAACCGCCCTGCTGCTGGCCATGGGAGCTGGCTGAGGATGGGCTCTGTCTGCTCCTCACTCATTCTGCAGGGTTTATTTTTGCCCTGAGATCTCTAGAAAGGCAATATTCTCAGCTTGGATGACCATATTTCCTGGGGGAAATCAGAACAGCTGGATGTATCTGCTTGCCTCCCTGATTGCAAATCAAGGGAAAAATCCATCTGCATCCACCCAATTTGCTCCTGCATAGGATCTCATTCTAGCCAAGTATTTATCAGCACAAAAGCCTATGGAAATAGGGCCTATATACACAAGGGAGGGAAGAGCTTGCTTTCGTGTTGTCTCATGGTACTTGGTATTGCTTTTACTATCCCAATAATAAAAACCTCTCTGAGTGTCCATTCATCAATCTCCTTTCTTTCTACAATAATAATAAATAAAAAAAGTAAAAAATAGCTAAAAATCTAGGAGTCTTAAGGTTTTTATGCCTCACAAATTGCACAATCATGTTTTTCATATAGCATAGGGTCATGATATGAATACTACAGAAGTGACTTAATGGAAGAGTTCTGGCATCCTTCATAAACTACTCTATGTCAGACAACAGAAATATGCTCATGTCAGCAGAAGCTTCACAATAAATTAGCCTAGTCTAATGGTACCACCCACTAGGATGGTTATAGTTTAGAGCCTGCTCATCCTCTCCAACATACTCGTTCATTCAGTGATTTATTGTATGGCATACAAAATTTCTGTCCAAGAGTGAGTGCTCTTTGTGTGGTCATTTACAATTACAGCAAGAGGGGAAAAGAAAGCTTTGGGGATTTAGAATTTTTCACAGCAACTGAAAACCCCACTGAAATAACACCATGATTGAAAACATTCACACTAGGGTTGAGATCCTACCCCTGGTCTGCCAGCAGGGTAGGTCAAAAATAGTTTCAATGCAGTCAATAAAATTACAGGTAGGTAAAACTACTATGGGAGAAACAAACCCCAGCCATCCCTTCTCAACAAGAAGATATTCCAAACTGAGGATATTCCTCCTGAAGGAAAGTGACTAAAACCACTAGCAACTTCCAGAAGTCAGGGTCAGGGTTGTCATTAGTTTTATCCTAAAGGAAAGGTCAAGTCAGGAGGCTCAGATCTATATCTAAATGTCATTAGAGCTTAAGGAAGTTCAGTTCCAATGATTTCAGGACAATGTCTGCTGTAGATCACTGAATATTGACTGTGTAAGCCACATGAAATTATCCTCCACAGTTACTATAATGATAATATGAATAATAATGAGTATGTGTAACTGGTAGTTGCCCAGCTGGAAAACATAAAGTTTCCGTATATATCTGCCAATTGGACTTTTAATGACAAAACCACAGACGTTTTGACTATTTGAAAAAGGACAAATGGAATAAAAACGTATTATCTCTGTGAGAAACTACTTGATTTGTAAATTGCAGCATTGTAAAACAAATGTCATATATGTAGGGAAAAAAGAGTGGAAATAGTTCTTCAACACATATGGAAGAGAGTTTTCTTGATTTAGTACTTATTGCAATAAAACTTATTATTAAAAATGCAAAAGCAGAAATATCTCTGCTTTTGACTATTTCTTTATGTTCATCCAAAGGAAATTTCTTTTCTGGCAGAGGAGGGGGAGCAATTTAGTAATTTCTGACCCCAGCTGATACTAAAGATCTCTGAAACAATAAGGCCCAGGGGTGTCGAAGGCAGCTGCCTGAATTCCTCAAAAAATATATTTACAAAGTCTATTTTGAGTTCCCTGCATTTCTGTAATGGAATCCAGCTGCTCTGACCTTTCAAAGTTACAGTGTGAACAGCAGCACAGATAAGTGTTATGTTAAATTGCAGTTGGATTCCAACTGCTCAGCATTTCGGTTAAAGGGTGACATGAGAGAAAGTGAAATGAGAAAGAATATTCTATCTCTGGTCTGAGAAGTAAAACAAAGACTTCAGTTATCCAAAATAATGGTTTGATGAGACCCCTGCAGTGAAATTAATTTATGTTAAATAGAAATTGAACACGTGAGAGTACACTCTTACAAAACACGAGGAAACCAAACTTGAAAGAGAAGATCCCTCCTCTCATCTCACTCCCGAAATAATAATTTTACCTTCATTCCTTCTGGACCATTTTAGGAAGCAGGGCCCTGAGCAGGAGTTCAGTTAAGAAAAGCTTTATATAATGCTAAAATACAGATTTCAGTTTTGGTGAAACCTGTGCAGAACAAAATGGCACGTACAGAAAGGCCTAAGATGGGGTCTGGCAAAGAGTGTGGCCCCTTTGTGCCTACTTGGAACAAAGTGATAGAGGGTGGATAGTGTGCTATGGAGCAAATAAAGTTTAGGGTCAAAGTCCATGGGAGAATATCCTTTGTCTTCAGTGAATGTGCAATGAGACTTAAAATCAGAGCTTGTGAAGCAACTTTTTCTCCTTCAACAGAAATTTGACAAAAAACATCCCCAGCAATTCAACCAAACACACTCTATGTTTGCCCAGCTCAAGTGAGAGGCGACATGTCCGTGCTTCCCGCCGTCTACCAGGGCTTTCCTGGCCCTGGCTCTTTCCAGAGTGGCAGGTCCCTGCCTTGCCCAAGCTGCGTGTCCCACCAGGCACTGCGTTCATCCCTCAGCTGCACCATGGCAAGGAACAATGGCAGATGGGACATGATGACCTGAGCATAAGGCTCAGAAGGCACTCCTCACCCACAAGTCTCAGGGGCATTGCTGCAGCTTTTTACATAGCAATTCCTTTGTTTGCAGCCAAGACCTGAGCATGTGGAAGAGAGAAGAGCTGAGCATTTTGGCTTTTGTCTTTTTTAAAGTCATCAGGGTCAACATGACTCATGTCCTTTGAGGATGTGACTCGGGATTTTTTTTTTCTGTTGCTCAATATTTTTATGCTTTTTTTCTTAAAGGTCCTAGAAAACTGATGAGAAAACCCTTACAGCTGTAAAGCAAAGCCTGTGAAATGAGTTGTGCCTGAGGCAACATCAGAAGGCAAATAAAATGAAAAAAAAATTATTAACTTTCCATTTGATGACTTTAATTCAATTTCATTGCCTTTCCAATATTTACCCAAGTATTCTTTAAAGCTTGGGGTTGGCAATATTACTGAACCCAAATTTTGGGCAGTCAGTAAAGCCTTAGAGCATATTCCCAAGTGGAGAGTGTTCTCCTTCTGCACCCCTTGGATCCTCTCTGAATGCCACTGCCACGTTCTCCCCCATCGCTGCCCCTGTTGCTGCTCAGCTGCAGGTGCATTTGCCCCACCGCAGCCCTTTCTGGGGCACAGGTGAACCTGCACAGCGTGAGACAGAGTGGCTGAGCTGTGCATGGCCGGGAGGTGCAGCCCCATGGCCTGGAGCCCCTTCCAGCTGCTTCGTGATTGTGCTGCTTTTGGGCACAGGCTCTGTCTCACTCTGTTTTGTACAGGTGTGGGCACAGGCTTTTAACTTGCTTTAGAAAATAAAGCACCATTCAGTTAAAATGCAAAAGCAAGGCAGGCTGCTGCGTGAATGAATGCAGAAGCTGGACAGACCCATGACCCTGCTTAGATCAAGGCATACTTGATAATTATGTGAGCCTTTAGAGGATGGCAAACGATGCTATTGTGCATCCCTCTGGCCTTAGGGTGGCAGTCTTGCAGCTGTACTGAGAAAGACAATGTGTTTGCGTGTGCTTGTCCCTTCTGCAAACCCAGAGTCTGTCTGATAGCATCCAACTTTGGGCATGTTCCTAGCTCCTTCTTACAAACAAACCCACCTCTAACAGAACTGTAGGGCATGCAGCAGGGCTAGAAACTCCCAGGCTGCCTGCTGCTGTGATCTGAGTCAGCAGAAATATGCCTCATTTGGTGTCTTGTTTTCTCTGCCCAGATTAAGCTCTTGGACAGTGCCCGCCACCTGATGCCAAGACAGAAATGATGCCGCTGGACACTTCAGAGAGTTCTGGTAAGTGATGACAGATAAGGAAAGTTTTCACATCTAGATGACCAGTTCAACAAAAGACAACCTCACAATCATTTCCCAGTGGTGGCTGTCCTAGTGTGTAAGACATATAAAATGAGCTTGGTGCTCTCAACTAAGCTAATACAGGTCTTTGCCACAATAAGAACCACCACAATGGGTATCAAAAAAATGACCCGAAGCCAGAGAGTCATTTCTTTTACGCATTGTGAAATCCAGGACCCCATGACTTCAGGATTTTAGTTTCTCCACAAGTATCAGACAAGTGGCTGAAAGAAACATGGGGAAAACAAGAAGGGAAGAGAGAATGGGGGTAATAGGGAAGAAAGGCTTATGAAAGAAAGGTACAAAGAAATAACCTCTATATTCCAACCTAAAAGAACTTTAACATAACGTGAAAGATGTGAGGGGATGAACCAGGGAATCAGGAATAGCTGTCCTGTAATATTATTGGCACAGAATAATTCCACTCCTGGGACTGATTTCCAAACATGCAGAACACGTAGTTCAAATCCATAAAAGCTGTTGGTGCACAAAACCTTTAGAAATCATGTCTTTTATGTTTAAGTTGTTTTTTGTCTTCCCCCCCCTGTGGCTGAATGTATTTGAGGAGGCCAGCTGCATCCAATTGCTAGGACAGTAGTATTACACTCCCCCCCCAGTTTTTCCCCTTTTACATCAGTATGTTGTCAGAAAGGTTACTGGCATCATTGCCCAGAGCCAAAGGTCAGCATAAAAAAAGAATGTGTGAATACTTTTATGAAGAAAATCCAAACTGCAAGTTAATATTTCTACTTTACAAAACTATCAAAACTATTTTTTTATTCAAAGTTAGATTGATGTGGAATCAGATTCCAGATTCTGGAACATGCACGATGTAGAAAGGTCAGAGGGAATGAACATTCAAGATTCAGAGGCAAATTCAGAGGCATAAACTTCCCACACATTCCCTCCAAGATGGAATTTTTCCTTTCATATTCCGCTGGTGGGATATTATACATTGGTTGTCAGTGCTAGGCTCCAAAGTGCAAGGTTATTTTTTAAATTATGCAGTTCACGGTTCCAAAACCAAATGTCCCCATCGAGCCACTTACTTTTAAGTGGCTGTTTTTTTTAATTTGACTCTTGCATTTTGAACCGTGGTGGGATGCCCTTCAGCTTGGAATGGACCTGTCCACGACTTGGTGTCAGAGGAGTCTCAGCGGAGGCCCTTAACTCTCTCTTCTGCTTGCTTTGAAAATCTGCCAAAGCAAGGTGATATTAAGAGCCAGTTCTGCTCTGGAAAAAAACTGTAGTGACTGGCACAGTGTTTATCATGTCAGTGTTTCCATTTGATATTTGAAGAGCTTACAGGTTAATGTGTTTTTTCTAAGGGGTAGCTCAACGAACACAGGCTAGGTTTAAAAAAAATTGAAAGCTTCTTGTGTTCTTATGCCTAACATCAACTGACAGAGGCTACAGACCACACTGTTCACTCTTTACATCAGTGCACCCACACTGCCTCCACCTATACCAATGTAACCACCTTTGTAAGAAGAGGAAAGAAAAATCTTGCTCAAAATTTACATTGAGAGGAAGTCCAGCTGTGATGAGATCCCTCTTACCAGCAGCCTAAACTAGGTAAGCTGTATAGAGACCTCCAGCTTTTTACTTACAGTGGACCACTTCACCTGGAAGCAGAGTCTGCTAGCAAAATGTAGCTGAGAAAAGAGCATCAACATTAATTCATGTGCCCTAGGAAACTGCAGAGGGGTATTGGTGACTTTCTGGTGGTGCATCTACATTTAGCTCCTTTCAGAGAAGGCCTGTTTTCTTAGTGCTGTTTGGTTGGCTCATTCTCAGCCTGTGGAAAGTGTCTTCCTCTGAGGACGTCTGCCAGCTGATGTGGCTTCTCCAGGTTTCTGCTTAGGGGTGGTGAGATGGTGTGTTAGTGAAGAGCCCTATGGCTGCGTTCAGTCGTTCTTGCTGCCAGCTGGGACCTGACAGGAGCATGACCAAATTTGCTATTTCCATTTCTAGGCTAGTCTAGTATCTGGGGTGAACTCAGAGGATAGGCTTTGCTACCTCTATTTGCTTGGAAATAGCGGTTCCAACAGCAGACCGTTTTTTCAAGAAATCTGGAGCAAGTCTGAGAATTACAGAAGCTGGGCTGATTCTCCCACAGCTGAAAAAAGTGGTTAAGAGGCTAGTGATGCCAAGACTCAGTGTAGGAAGAGGAATTCACATGTGACAGGAATTATTTCCTTTGGCAAATGCCTTTGGCAAAGGTGAAGGAGGTAGAGGAATGACCAGCCCCAGTAGGAAACCCCTGTACCTGATGTGGACTTTGCAGGTCAGCTGTTTCGCTGAGATGCTCCATTTGCTACTTGGAAAGAGGAGGAGGTGGGGGTGGAGGGAAAGGGAATGGCCAAACTTAGACAGCTGCAATGAGTACTGGCCAATTTCTATATGATCCACTGTCCACCCCCAGCAAAAGATATGTGAAGGAGAAGGAACATCTGCGCTTCCCTCATTCTTATCTCACCCTTTGGGACTCATAGCCAGTTGGTCTAAAGCTGTTGTAACTTATCTTGGGTGTAAGATCAGCATATATAAGCTGTAACTGGCACCCAAGTGAACTCACCTTGGTTTTGACTCTCTGTGGAGCAGAAGTTCAGGAGACTTCCATTTTCATCCAAATAACACCTCTCTGCCACTAACTTGGGTTTGCTCAAATAGACCTAACTGTACGATTTTGTAAAAAAAGTAGCCAGTGAGGCTTTGCCAAACCCAAACACACTTTCCTCCCTGGATAATCCTACTGTTCAGCAATGGAAAGTCGTGAACACCTCATCAGGCATCTCATGGATAAACAGTGGCATGATGTGAATCACTAGAATCACCTGATCTGCTTGAATATTCCATTTTTATCAAATGTAACACAGAGCTGTGATACAGATCTTTTATTTTTTTTCTCCGAAAATAAAGGTTTTGTTTTCAGACAACAGACCTGGTTTTGCATCTTATGTGTTTGCTTTGTTCTTAAGGCCATGGTATGCCTTTGCAGCCACACTTTGGATCCTTTTCCACATCTGCATCTTTTTTTTTTTTTTTAACCTGTCATAAACATGGTGCATAATTTTTGGGTTTTCTGAACTATTTAAATAAAGCAGGCCATTAACAGCAAACCACATCATCTTTCACTAGTCATCTTCAGATGCAAAATACAGTGAAAGTAATTGTTTTTCCAACTATAAGAAAGCTTTTTAAATGTATCTGGCATATGTGGGAGTGTGGGTTGCTATACAAACCTTACTTTTTGATTCATTTTACTTCACAAGTGACTTGTTTGTTTTCAAATCCCAGTGCTATTTTCTTCCCTGAAGAAGGTCGTAAGAGGTTCAATAATGGCTAAAACATCAGCAATAATTAGGAAAGTGTATTGTTCTCTGGAAACAGTGAGCCTTACAAAGAAACTGATTTTGAAAACCTATGCTACTTTAACGCTGAGGTTAGGATGCAGTTATGGAATAAATTTGCAACCAACATCACAATGCTCAGCATGACTAATAATTAGCCAAAAAATGTAACTAGTAGTTCATCAAGACTTTTCTTGTGTTTAGAACAAATGTAAGTGCCAGGTTTATTTTTACTTGCTTAAGCATGATGTAAGGTTTCTTCCACTGGAAAATCCCCTATTAGTAAATTTATCTGGATTATATAATATTGTCCATGGGGCTTTTTCTTCTCCTGATGACTTGTACCTATGGAATTCACTTTATAAACAAAATTCTCAGCGTGTGACTTCAGTGGCCGTTGTGCTCAAGAGTAACCCCTCTCTGACACACTCCTGCCCGCGCTGCCTGCAGGCAGCGTCCAGTCCGGTCCTGCTGTTGGTGCATGCTGACAGCACTGCTCACGGAGGTCTGTTGACTCATCCGACTGGATATACTTTTAAGTGCTTCTGTTTGAAGTTTGTTGAGAAAGCCAGAAGGAAAACACGTGGAACTGCTTACTTCCCATGCACTGCTCTGCAGCAGCTGGCAATGGCCTACCACAGTCATACCTCGCTCCATGTCCTACTTGAGCCTAACTTTGCAAGACAACAGACGAAGATGTCAAACACAAAAAGGGTTGCAGTGGCTCTTCTAAAACCAGGGAAGTGGTGCTAGATCCCCAAGTGAACTTTGGCTCACCAGGGTGGATGGCTAGTTGTGTTAGTTGTGGAAGGGGCTGGTTTTCCAAAGAAGTGGGGTCTAGGAGGTGGGCTGAAGAGTCCAGAGACTTGGCCTGCAGGAATAATCCAGTCCAAGGAAAAGGCTTGAGATGGTATAATAAAAGTCTTTTAAATATAATGAATAGTAACACTACACTGGGTTTTTTTTGTTTGTTTGTTTGGGGTTTTTTGTGTTTTTTTTTTTAATACAGGCTGAGAAAAGGATGTCTTTAAGATCATCTGTAAAGAGCATTTTCCCCAGACTTCAGAGGCTGAAGTTTAGAGAAGTCAGGGTTTATTTTCATTGTGTTTTCTGTTGAGTATATGACAGGAAGACAGTTCTTCATATCAGATCATTAACTGCATTGTGCTAGAGTTGAGGAATCATGATGCTAAGCACTAAAGAGACCTACAAGACAGGAACATGGTTATCTTTGTTTCAGAGAGTTTAATCCTTAAAAAAATTATTATGCTTGTCACAAAAAAAAAGAAAAAAGATTAATTTACGGTTTCTGTTTTCTATAAATGAAAGGAAAAAAGTGTAAGGCTTGGCTTTTTTAATAAAAAGTTATTTTTTATACGCTGAACTGCTGACTGGTATCATATAATAGAATGAAGGGGACCCTTCCTTGGGATAATCCCCAAAGGGTCCAATTGCTATTGGGATATGTTTTGACCCCTCATTGGAGGGCACCCAAACAAACAGACCTACAAAAATATCTGCCTGCACTACAGACTAACAAATAAATTACTATTTTCTGTTGTAAAAACCATCAACAGGGGAGAAACAGGATGCTCAGCAGAGCACCTTTCATCCAAAAAGTCCAGATAAATTCATTCTGTTTTCATGGGTGGATGGAAGAAGGTCCCTTTCAGGTTCAACAGTCTGGTGATGATCCACTGTAGTTCCTGCTGGGTTACCACATGCCATGGTCTTGTGTTCAAAGGCTGGGACAGAAAACCTTTCTAGTACCAAATGCAGGAATCTGGCAAGTACCGCAGTAGGTTATTGCAATTATTAGGAATACACATTTTCAAATGCAACTCTTCTAGCTGCAAAATGCTATTGGTTTAGAAGCTGCAGCTATTTATCAATTAGATGAGGATGACACTGATAACTGCAAGGAATCTGCTCTGCAAGACAGATCTCCATCTTCTCACTGCACTTGTCTGCAAAACATCCCACTGCAAAAGCCTGAACAAATGTCCTCAAAATAAAAGGCTGCCTTTAGATTCGGCTCTAGGTAATACTAGCACAGCCAAGACTGTGGTTTTGCCACATGTCCTGGAAAAAGGGCAGCAAAATTGGACCATCTTAGGGCTAGTGGCCAGTTTGTTTCTCAAGATTTCCTTCCTCCTCAAGAAGGTTAATGATCTGTATCTTACCCGTGCCCCAAACCTGGCCAGCTTCATGATATTTGGGAGGGGAACCAGAAGTCTTTGCCTTCCCTTACCGGAGGAGTTTCTCCTTTTGGCTACCCTGGAAGCTGCAAGTGCCCTCAGCACCAAATGCAGCGCAGATAAATAGCAAGGATGATCCAGATTTCATGTAAGAATTAACAGTTTTCCAGAGACATAAGAGACATGCAGGCACAGTTTCCTTTCCCTCCATCACCAACTTGGTCCATTCAAAGTCCTGCAAACACAAATCAAAGAACTGCTGGGTCAGCTCCCGCTGTCTGCACAACTCACACAGAGCAGAGGAAGGTCGAAGGGGGCCAGTGTCCCACCCACCCCATGGCTTCTCACACCTACCACCAGCAGGTGTGAACCCAGATGCATCATTCAAGGAGGCACAGCAAGCACTGGGGATTGCGCCGTCTCCAATCCAAAGCCTGCCTGTGCAATGCTCAGGCTCGCGTTACAGCGATGCGAAGCTCACAGTATTTCTGCTCAGCCACCGCAGCTGCTCACCCCAGCTCCGATAGGGCCCAGAGGCACATCATGACCCTTCACTTGCACTCTAGCCTAACTGTGATATTTTACTCCATCACGGCATTTGCTGATTGTCATTTATTAACATGGTGGTAAATGTTGCATCACAACCCCCTCGCTCCAGAGAGCTTCCCTGGAGAGCGATGTGTGCCCCAGCAGTGCAATTAAAAAAAAAAAAAAACTTTTTCCCCCTTTTCTGTGGGAAAAGAAAGTGTTGTCTCTGCCAAAGGACATATTTTATGCCTTTCTACTAGGAGGGAACTTGTAGGCCTGGAGATTTTTTTATTGAGCACTGGTGGGGAGCCCCGAGTCCTGTGTGAAATAAATATTCAAGTAAAAGCATGCTCTGTGTACCTATGCAACCTGCCCCTCTCAGTGATGGGTCCTCTGGGTAAGACTGCCATTTAGCTGACTGCATTTGAGACTGCAAGAGAGCTAAGAGGGTGTAATGGGTTCCCTGAATCATTCAAGCCCCACCTCTTTTGTTTAGAAAAATAAACTAGGCTGTGCAAATACTTTGCTGATCACAAAATCTACTGGCAAAATGATTGTATTCTTCATTTTGTACAAAAGGGAAAACAAACGCTGGCAAGAATCACAGTGTGGATATTTATGTCAAATCCAATAAAGGGAAAAAAGCACGAGCACTAGCCAGCATCTGAACTGATATGAAATCAAAAGCCATTTTTGTTAAAGTTGGTTGACATAATCTAGAGTAATTCTTAATAAACTCTTTCAACCATGAAGAGGTAACAAGTTCAGTTTAAGCTGTGGGGGATTGTTTCACGAGATTAAGAAAGAAAAATTGAAGGGCAAGATAGAAGGCTATATGAGGGTATAACAAACAAGAATGAATAAGAGGTTTTTAACAGAGTAAGGGAAAGCAGTGATAGGGTAAGGCACCTTGTGAAAAGGTAACACCCATGGGATAGATGTTTCTTAAACATGCAGATGCTATCATGGTGGTGGTAAGATTTGTTGCAGGCATAGCATGCCTTCTCCTGGGAAGCTGTGAAAAGTCTGCAACACCTAGGAGCAAAAAGGTCTTCTTATGTGAACAAAACATGGATTTTGCTTGTGTATATGTCCTCCTTTCTGCCTGAACTACAATGTAAGAGGTTTGCCTCAGACACTCAAGCAGGTGTTGCACTGTAATTACTGTTTTGGGTTATAATAATATAGGCCAAGGCCTTTTAATTCCTTTTCCAGCCATGAAGCAGCTACCGCTGCCTTGCAAGGTCCAGCTAGGTTACCATCTGATGAACAGTCAACCAACTTTTGTTTCAAATCAATAGAAATATTTGCTTTGCAATTTAAACTCTCAATTTCCATTGGAAAGCTCAGCGGTCAACACCCTGTTCCCATCTTTGTTTCTTTGGGAGTGAGAAACAGTGTTTCACGGAAGCTGAGGTTCAAACTGATGGTACAAACCAAAGTGTTTCAGTTCCAGTCCACTAAATTTAAATATTTGAATTTGTTTGTTCTTATGAAAATTCCCTATTTTTTCAGAAATTGTATTTTCCCCAATGTGTTCCAATTATAGCCGCGTACTGACTGACAGCTGGGCAGAGACACACCACAGAGGGGATGGCATTTGAACCACTTTGTGGCTAACTCTGGCAGCAGGAAAAGTTCTTCATGTCCTAATTCATAAATCATCCTTTTTTTTTCTGGAAAGCTTCTTTTAAAAGACAAACTGACTTGGCATGATGATAAATGGTCATGAACTTAAGTCACAGAAAGGAAAGTACCTTTTAGAACAATTTTTTTTCTTTTAAGACTCAAAGAAAAGCAGACGACCTTTGCAAAAGTTCCAGTGGGATAAGGTTCATATTCCTCAGTCAGAAACAGCTTGTTCTTTTGTTTCAAAAATAGGTAGGCAGCTGAAGAAACTGTTACGAGACCTTGTCCATGATGTACAGATTGATCCATTATGATATGAAGAACAAAGACTGAACAATATTTTAAATTTCTACTTTATAGCAGAAATTTATTGTGATATATGGTTCTTCCCTCAACTTGCTTTCTGGGTCCCCCCCACCCCTTTAAATTTTTTAATAAACCAAATGTTTCAATAGAACCTTTTTTTTTTTTAACCTGTGACTAACTCATTAGTAATGAACCAACCTGCTGCACAGAAAATAGGATATTTTTGATAACTGAAAATGCATTCATTTACTGGAGAAAAGTAAAAGAGGGAGAGAGGCAAGGGAATTTCTGAACACTGCAGCCACAAGAACAGGCTCTTGTTATAAGCATATATATATGTGTGTGTGTGTGTCCAGGAGGAGCTGCCCTGGGATCAAAGCTCTCCTAAAGGTTTCATGCAGCTGGAGCAATATGCACTGCTTTATGAATTTGCTAGGAGAGGAGTTTGCCTGCCATGTTACCAGTCTTCAACTCCAAGCCTCTTGAAATCAGTTGAATATGAATCTTCAGCAAGATACAGCTATAAATTGTGGGGATTCCCTTTTGGGACACTGTATTTGTTGATTCAGGGCTAAGTGACTCAATTTGCTATTTATTTAAACATTCCATTCACCAGTACATAGCCACATAAAATGTGGAAACACATTCTTGTGAAAGTCCTAGAGGCCAATAGGCCACCGCCCCGTGCCAAATTTCACTCGAGTCCAAGACAGGTTTGTTCAGTTTGCATATACAATGAATGAGAAAATGCAGTCCACATATTAAAGTAGATGCTCAGCAACTTAAAGATATTTAATTTATACCTCAGATTAAGGCCAGAATATTTCTCTTCTATTGTACAATCAGCTGACAGTGAATGCAGGCTAAGGAAGTACAACTGAGTTAAGGCATTTCAGACCAAGGCAACATTTGGTATCAGCCAAACCTCTCCTGTAACCAGCCGAACTACAGCAATATTCTGCTGCTAGAGAAGGGCTGCCCGAGGCACTCTCCTTTCCCAGGAAGACATCTCCAGTTCAGACAGTGTCTCTTCCCTGATATTACATTATCTTAGCTGTATGCCTACCCAGAGGTAGAAACTGCTTTACTGTAATGAATGCATAAATATTGTTTATGAAGTGTCATCCTTACTCTGCAGGTTACATTGGTGCAAGACTCCAGAAAGTGTCATAGAAACATGAAATTAATTGTCTGCCCTCTGCTTTCACTAAAACAGTTGTTGGAATAGAAAAAGTTTAGAGAGCATGAAAATGGGTAAAATATTTACATTGTCCTCACAGGACTTTCCTTTCCATTATTCAGTTTGTTCAAGGTAGGGAAGGATCATAGATATGCTTCTGTAACACTTTTTAAACAAAAAAAATCAGTTAATCTCCCCCTCCATAGAAGCTATTAATTAGTCTGCTTTGCTTTGTTACATGGATCACTTTAAAGAGAGGATTAAAACACGCAGTCACAAAGCAAGCTACTGCAATTGAATTTAGAGACTGCTTTGGGGGAAAGCTTTAACCTACAAGAGGGAATTGACTGTGTTTTCTAGCTGGAGGGTTTGAGCTCTTCTGAGCTTCTGGGAAGGTAAAAGAAGGAATCACAGTCTAAGACATGCTCCCAGTAGTAAGTTTCCTCCATCTGTAAGAATGCAACTGGAAACATGTACTTTCAAACCAGGACAGTACTTCCCTTGCCCATGTCTGCAAGGTGGGAAGGCAGGTAGGGGATGGGGAGTCAGGAAAGCGTTATGTCAATCGTCTACTGTTGTAGGGTCTGTTTGTTAGCCCGTACTCAGTCTGAATGATTTATAGGCAATTCACAACAATTTAAAGTCTGGCCCCAGGACCTTACAATTCACATTTGACACTCATCTCAAGAATCTTAACACAAAAAGTATATTAATACCTTATATTTTATACAAAACATATTTTATAACTGGAGGTACAAAATGAAAAGGAGGTGCGTTTATCTTTCCAAAATCAAACTCCTCATTTACATTTTAAGATCATTAAAAGTTGGTTGAAAAGAAAAGTTATAACTGAGATTCAAGCAGAATATGTGAGCTACCACTGCTGACAAACAAAGCCACCTCCATTAACAACAGTTAACAAATGCATAGCATGGGAGCAGGTGGTGGGAACATAAGAATACAAGAAAAAAGATAGCAACATCTCAAAATACAGAACTTTGGTAAGAGGTATAGAGACATGCATGAGGTAAACACCATAAGCCTGCAAGCAGAAGTGAATTGCCTGATACAGTGAGGAGCATAACTACAGAGAGAGATGACTGACTGGTAGGAGAGGAGGTGCAGTAGGTAACTTAGAGAAAGAAAACAAGTTTCATTAGAAATGCCTGGCCAAGTAAGAATATCACCAGCAAGATCTCGTAGCTATAGATAGTGAATTGTCCTTGGGGTGGGGAAAACAGAAAGAAGCCTAAGCTACCCTGGAAACAGGAAAATTAAGAAGCAAACAGAATTACCACAACTGCTAGACCCATCAGGGCTATCCCAACAGCCAATAGATAACTGGATCTGCATTGTCCCTTACCTGACTTTGATTTCCCTGCTTCTGTCCAAGTTTTTAGCTGGGAACAATTTTTATTCACTTTGGCAATACAGGCTAGTCCAGAGTGTATAAACTGGCATTTCCCTCCCTAGCATACTAGTTCAGAAACAAGCTGCCCCACTCAGCTTTCAGAGCTAGTTTATTATTACAGGTAGAAACTTCTAGTCCTTTTGACACTACCTTCTAAAAAACCTGCTCCCTTCAGCCATACTAAGCCTACAACAAAATAGCTTTCTCAGGTTGTTCTCTACCCTTTTATAACCTGAAACCCCAGCACTTCCTTCCTGATGTTGCCAGAACCAGCCAACAGCTGGACAAGGTTATCCTAATCAGTGGCAATCACTGCTTCTTATAAAGGTCAGATGACACCCACCCCATATCACCCTTTCTTAATGAACTCTCTGACTTACTAAGTGAGTTGTGCTGAGTGCTGTAGAGAGCACACACAGCTTTTACTTTGCCCTAGGTATATCAGTAGGTGAATGGCTTTTTTCTCAGATGTTACTTGTTTTGGTGACTGTTCAATGTATTTTTCTCTCAATGTTTCTGCTCAGTGATTTGAACCTAAGAAGTTCAGCTCTTGTGTGTTCTGGCAAGTTAGCTGGTTATGATGGGCTACGTGTGCTGTGAGGGCACTCCTGCCCCATGGCTGGGGAGGGTAAGGCCAGTGGTCAGAAGAGCTGAAGAAATAGAGATCCTCTTAAGGGTACTTAGCAGGTGGTACAGTTCCACCACCAGCTTTGCCAAAATCTAAAGTGCAGGGAGTTGAACAGTTCCTGCGGAGGCACCTTGTAGCACTGTATAAATTTACTAGAGGAATGTGCTTCTTCCCTGATGGTCTCCAACTACTGTATTTCCCTTTTTCCCTTTGAAAGACAGCAGGAGCCTGTTTCTACTTTGTTCTAAATACCATCAGCTTGCATCACTTAGTACCCACATTTTCCCTATATCAGACTCAAGTTCTAGAAATGCAGGTAAAAGATATTTTAAATTTCCAATTTACCCACATACGCTGGTTCTGCTTACTACATCTTTCTCCTCTGACTCTCACTGTGAACTACAAAGCCACCAGCTCAATCTTACAGTGTCCTCCTTAGATCTGGGTGGTCAGGTCAGCATTTTCTTTATAACAACAAAAAAAATCCTATTTTTTTCCTTCATCAAACACGTTTTAGGTACCCGGATTGGTTTGTTAATTCACAGAATAGCTGGTACGCTTCATTCTCCTCACCTCATCCTCAGGTCATACATAGGAAAGGGTTCATGGATCCCAAGAAATATTATACAGCTAGGAACAAGGAGAGACTGAGCCTTTTTTGAAATATCTGCCCTTGGCAAGGGTTGGCCATCATAGCATATAGAAAAAGGTACAACTTGTTATAGAAATCCTTGTACATAGATTTACAAAAGTGCTCCTTCATGTTTGGATTTATACAGAGATATTTAAATAGATGTATCTGAAACACTTTCACCTCTGTGGTTTGCTGTCAATATTAAGGATATACAGTATGCTTTGAGTCAAAAGTGCCTTTTTTCCTTTATATGGAAACTTTATTTTAAAAAAAGCTCTCACTACTGTAAAGATCAAGTGTCTATCTCTGGGAGATCATTACATTCCTTTTTCAGGAGCCAGGGCTTAACAATGCTGTAGGAAAAAAAAAAAACCTATATGGCAAATCTTGTAGTACAAGTTTTTGTGGTTAACCGAGAAACATGCCATGAATCAAACCTTTGGAAACAGTTTAGTAATTAAAGACAAATGCTATGACATAATCATTTACACGCAGCAGAAAGATTTTTAGATTAAATCTGGCCTGACCCATTGCTCAGCAAGTGTTATCTGGGATTCTTGAAAGTCATTCATTTATTTACATACTAATTTGGCCCACATGTTTTATTAAAAACAAAAGCCTACATTTCTCAGAGGAGTGAGCTCTATTCCAACTCTGGTTAATGAGTTTGGTCAAGCAAGGAATGGACCTGTTCCAATGGGTACTACATGGAGATACTCATAAAACAACAGAGAAAGTTTTGGCTTTCAAATAACTTTTTTTCCCCAAAACTTATGCTCTTTAAGTGCATTTATTTCAGGTAAATGAATGAGTCCTGCTTAGCTGCACTATCAGTCATGCACTTGTACTCTACACATTGTAAATAAGCTGGTCCATAAAGTTAGTGGAGAAACCAGCTAATTTGCCTAAGGCAGCTGGGCACTCCTTAGAGGGAAAAAAGTGTATATATAAACACTAGGCACACACCTATGTGTATGTCAAGATATTGCTCCATGTAACCATTGAGCTTAAATCTACCTTTTCTTTCTTGTTCGGCCAGAATTACATTACGATCAGTTCAGCTAGCTGAAATGATTCTGCTGGGGGTGAGCTGAAAAGGAGGAAGGAGCTTTATATGGATGGAGTTTTGGAAAGAAATAATGCAGCAGTTGCTGATAGGGAAGCACTGACAAGAGGAGGAGATCAAGGTGTAATATACTTTTGACCTGGCATAGCCAGAAGAAGAGGGGTGTAGTTGAAAGACTGATGACTAACAATCTGAATAGAAATAGAGAAAGGATTTATTGGTTTTGAAATCCTGGGTTGCCTTCCTCCTTCCTTCCCTGCTCTATTCTTCCATTTTACCAGTGAGATGAGCAGTGTGGGCTAATGGAAAAGAAGGGATTAGAAAATGACAAAACAAATGGGACGAGGACTAAATTTGATGTTTCTGCAGGAAAATAGGGACTTTTTCCAAATGGAAACATGTTCCCCAAAAGGCTGTTTTTCTAGCCAAAAAATGATCGTGCTCCTTTCATGAAGGCAGTGAATTTCTGAAGTAGAGTGTTGTAAGCAGCTGTCAGGAAGGAAAGGTTAGGCTTTATTTTAAGTTAAGTTGGTCCTCTCACATAAAAAGAAGCTTCTAATGACCTACGCAGCTTCCTATCCTCAGCTGGTGCCTACTCCCACAGAGACATAAGACAGACCAGTATACTGATAGTGGGCAGGCGCCTATGTGCAGGCAGCCCGTGTCACCTCTCGGCAGGCCTTGGGGAGTACTAGCTGTTAATGCTTGTGTGGGAAGAGAAGCACTTTAGAAGACAGAAGTTAGGCTGAAAAAAAATAAATATGCATTGCCTCAGGTACAGGTGAGAGTACAGCTGGACTTCTCCACGGGACAGGAGCCAGCTGCAAATTCCTGCTCAGAGTGAGAGGAAAACAGTGCCTGATCTCTCTGTTCTGCTCTGGAAAGTCTCAGCCAGCTATAATGCAGTTGACAGGGTTGAAGTCACGTGTGAGGCCACAGAAATAATTTCCCCGAAAGCCCCCACATATTTGGATCTTGTTGCCTTTACAGCACTGCAATTCTCATGCCTTAGCCCTGAGGAAGGTGGGCTGACCTGGCAGTAGCCGTGATTGCAATTGCTTTGTGTGCAGTGTCGCTGCTCCACTCCTCCGGGTACACCTCAAATTAAAGATGGGCATCCACTCTGTATGGCTCTGCTCAAGCACCTGGGTGTGAGTGGGCAGGTGCTTTCGCAGGACCGCAGTGACACCGGCACAGGTCCTTGAGCACAAGCTTGCATGCCTCCAGAGTCAGGGCACCTCATTGCAGTGTGTTCATGCTTTGCAAGTAAAGAACCAGGGACTCTGGCCCTAAACATTCAAAAAGAAGAATGAAAATGATTGCAATATAAGCTAATATCTTCTAACATGTGTTTTTCACTTTTTCATGCATCTGCAGATAAAATAGAGGCACAGGAGAGTGGCTTTCTTGATTTGCTGGTGCAAATTTTTTTAAATTTATTTGCTTAGGAGAGGTGAAATCTGATTCAAAGATGCATTTGCCATTAGTAAGTGCTTGGCACTGGTATTTAAAACAGCTCTTTTCTATCTGTGGCAGCTTTTACCTTTGCTTAAGCCTCACAAACCCAAGATTTACAAGCTAATGAACACAACTGACAATATGTAGACGATACCCTGTGCACCGGCTGTTTGGTGTAGATAACTAAGGCTTGTGAGTTTACTCTCAAACTGACTGCCTAAGCCTGGATATCTGCTGAGATACTTTATCCTTTTATGAGGGTGAATCCAGAGTGCACTGAGTAATGCATAATAAAATTAGTTTGAGGGGGGAAAAAGAGAGCAAAAAGATAAGCACAGTAAAATAAGCTCAAATGACTTCACTGTTCAGTAATGACTCCTACCAAATAACAGCATTGTAGTTTTATCTTTCCAACCAAGATTGTGTTAATGCTCTAAAATTAAATCTCTTGTGAAAGTTGTCTGGAATTTCTCAAACAAGTTTTAAAGGGGTTTATTTTTTCATCAGAGGTCATGCCTCAAGAATTTGTAGGAATTCCGCCTGGAAAGTAATAATCAGTGGAAACTGGCAGTCAAAGCTAATTTATATTACTCTTCCAGATAAAAATTCCTTCCGTCTTAGACCTGCATTTCAAAAAAGATGATTATCACTCTTGAGAGAATACATCAGTGAAAAAAGAGAAGGAATGACTTAAGAGATGTCTCTCCTGCATCTGTAGATTTGGATTTTATGGTGGGTTTTTTATAATCCTTCCTTCTGAAATGTGTGAAGGACAGAGACAAAAGGGCAGGAAAGGGAGGAGAGGTATGTATGAGGAGACACCAAACCAAACTTAACAAATCAGCTGCCAGGTAATTTCCCAGGAATTTCAGAATAAGTGACTTCAAAGCAGGATGACACTTCACCAAATAGAGCCTATTCTTTCTTTTTGTTCTGCTTGCGGTGTTACACCATGTCTGTCACTACTGTATCTGGCTTTCTGTCAATATTCAGTTTAATAGGTTAACTGCTGCAAGAGGAAAAATAAAGACATCTCTCTTTAACTCAACTTAAAAAGAAGTTTCCACCTCTGCATGTTGGTGGGCCAGTTGTCACTCACTGGCTCTCAAACTCCTCCCCACACCACCAGGCAGAGGCTGAAATGGCAAAGCTCCTAATGCATTTACAGAGCGGATCCGGGACCCACCTGTCCCCGTGTGGGAAAGGGATTCAAAGGAGCGTGCGTTCGCAAGGTCAGAAGAGCAGGAGGTGGTATGAAGTCAAGATGAGGGCATCTTTGGCAATGACACCTTAGATGGTTGTCATGTGCCTTTACATCTGCCTCTTCCATGTGCTGGCGCTGCTGGCAGACACTGCTTGCCTTCAAGGTCCCATGGACTAAACTCTGTCAAAAGTGCTATTAGTAAGATCTGGTGTTCGACGTTAATCATCTTCTGCAGGGCAGCACCGAGTGATGGGCAGGGTAGCCTCTGCTTGGTTTGTCATCAGACTTGTAACTGAAGCAGTGATCAACTGCCAGCAGCACCAGTTCACATGATCTGCTTGTAGAAAACTGTGTTAAATGACCCCACGCAAAGGCAGATCGAGTTTGTTTGTTAATTGGATCTCAGTCTGAGAAGCTGCCAAATGCTGCGCAGCCCTTATGCACATTACAAAACAATATGTTTTTGCTGTTCTCCTGCATAGTCATGCTAGATTAGATATTTTCCTGTTCAAGCACAAAGCAGAACATTTGTGAATATAGGAAGCCGCCTACTTATTACAAATTCAATCTCTTTTTATTGTAATGTTTCAACAAGTTTTTTAACTTAAATCTGTCAGTGTCACACACACGTGTATGTGTGTGTATTTATTTTTTTCCACAGAATTCCAAATCATAATTTTGGTGTAAGGCCATCAATAACCCCATGTGCTTCAGAGAGTAGGTAATCCTTTAGGAGTGGAAACAGAAGACAGATTTGCTTCCAATGGTGAGCTCATTCCTAGGTCACCATTGAAAGCAGAAAGAGAAACACACTCCAAAATAAACAACAGTTTGAACTCGAAAGCATTTTTCTTTTAGGGTGCCCAGCTTTGCATGAAGGAATTCCTGCAAATTCTCCTTAACTGTTCCGAGGGCTATTTCGGTTTCCCAGGTCATTAGTGTGCATTTCCAGAGAGCACTGTGACAATGTACTGACTCTACAATACTTTTCGAACAGGAGGTTTTAAATGAAATACATAACCAGATCCCTCAGAGGCTCGCAGTTGAAGCTACTTGGAGGGGGGAACAGAGGGGTCGACACAAAATCGGTTATGAACAATGCAAATAAAGACCTTGACTTGGTGAGCAAGACAAACCTGAGTGAGTGCCAGCCAGTTTAACTTTTCCTAACCTAGAGTTTTGCAGCAACTATTGGCTAGGAGATAACTCTGTAGATCTGCATCTGTAGATGGAAATCCTTCTCCAATTAAGCAAATAAAATACTAAAATAAAAAAATAAAATAAAATACTGTTTCAGGTAGGCTGCATAAAAGTGATTAATGAAAACTCCAAATTTGCTACCCTAAATAAAGCATGAAAAAGCACTTGCCTGTGAAGCTCACACATGTGAGGAGTACCAGGTTGTGTAGTACCAGGTGAAGACTTCCTGGTGGGACTCCTTACCAGACTGAGGGATTTCTGTAGCAGAGGAAATCCCAGACATAAAAAATAGGCTATTTTCCAATGACTTGACTTTCATTTAAAGGGATATACGCCTTTTTGGAAATCCAGGTCAGTGACTGGTAAGATACGGGTTGCCTCTGATGTTAAGGCAGACAGCTGATCATTGGAAACAGCAGAAGAAAACCCCCCTGTCACAGAGTGAAGTATTTGGTTTATGGAGAAGCAGAACAAATGGTTGGATGAGGTCAGATATCCCCAGTGGAGGACTCTAACGCAGAAAATAGATGGACTCATCTGCAATGACCAGCCAAACCCATCCTTGATAAGGGGAGTTAGGCAGGAATCAGGATTCATCCCTGGACAAGCACATAGACAGTGACTGCAGAGGAGTGATGGTCCTTTCTCTGAAGGGACAGAGGATGGGAAGGAATCGACAGACCTATTAACTGAGTGAAAGGATTTTCACTCTTATATTTAGGTGTTTGAAAGCTAGGGCACTCTGCTGCTGTTGGGAAATAGGCAGTCTTTAATTTTTCATTAGAGTTGGATGCCAAATTTTGGGAGAGCTATTTTCAGAAAAAAGCAGAGGTTCAATATGACAGTATTCCACTAATTTGTCATGGCTTTATGAGATTGGTCTTGCTGATTTTTTTTTCCAAGTTGATATATTTCTTTTCTGCATTTTTGAATGAAAACATTTTATTATTTGATAAACAAAGTTGCTTTTCATTTAAAATATCACCTACTTTTATTAAAATTAAAAAATGTGAATTTGAAACAATGGAAAAAGAAAAGGCCAATGAATAAGAAAAGTTATTCATACGTTTGTTTCAGAGAGCTTAATCTCATGTTACCCCACTGACTCATGCTCAGATTTGTCCTGCTTCGGCAAAAGTATGCTTATGGGGTTGAAAGTTGTGTCCACTGGGGGCCTCTCTCCTTCCTCCCAAATGGAGGCACAGGAAACTTGTCTTAAATGTATTTCCTCCCATCCATGCATCTGCCTCAGACAAGGGGTGGCCTCCATCCAACTCATTCAGTGATTTGCTCTCAAACGTCTTTTAAAATATGCTGTCAAATAAACAGATTATTTAACTCCTGCTAATCAAATCAAATAACCCATAACTATCTTCCTCACACAGTGATTTCTTCATTCCCAGCTCTCTAACTATACCTACCACCAGTATCTAGGCTTTTGTTACAATCATCTCTTATTCTCTTTATAGAATAATTGCCATGATGAAGATTGTTTAACAAAATAATACAGCTATGGGGAAGAAGTAAACCCTAAAGATCCACAGGCATTAAATTCAATAGGTAAGCCAAAGCTGCTGGGAACAAAACTTGTTCGAGCAGAAGGCATCTTCCTGCCTACTCCTGTTAGAGCTCAGACACAGTCATAACCACAGTGGTGTTAGAGGGGATCTGCTGAGACCATCCAGACACGCTTCCTGCAAAGGATGGCTTTGTAAGTAATTTCTTGGCTTGTGACTCTCCTGGTAGCGACACCCTGAACCACTGGAAAGAGAATGGCTTGTATTTGCATTCACTGCCGGGAAGGAGAGATGTGCCACTGGTGTTGTGGCAGTCTGTTCTTTACTGCATGACTTTCCACCTTGTCCTTTGCCTTTTATTCCTCAGGGGTTACTTTGCCACCATGGTTCTCCCCATTACTGTTGGTCTCAATTTTTTTTTTTTTTTTTTTAAATCCCTCAGTTTAAACTGCAGTCTCCTTCGAATCATGCTGATCATGGGAGCAAAAACCTGTCATAATAGGACTGAGGAAAGACACTTTTAATTTCCCAGTATGCAGTAATTGGGCGGGTTTAGTACCAGTTGCCATTCTAAGAGGTTAAATGAAGAGTCCAGTCATGACTAGTGATCTTTGGAGGTTCTTTGTAGACCCAGCGACTGTGGGCTTGGGACCTGGGCTGCAACCCAAGCTCTCATTGCCCGTGCTGCCTCTGTGTGTCCGATCTGCACCCCGGTGGGATCAGACAGAGGCAAAGCAGTTCCTCAGGTAGGCAAATACAGATGCAGTTTTGGGATCTGTTTGAAACCGATTCTCACTGCCACAAGTTTTGAATGATCGTATAGGGGATTTAAGAAGTTTGGTATGGCTAACAAACAGTACAGACAGGATCCTGGTGAACATTCAAAAGCCCATTATAAGTCTGTTTCTGCGGTTTCCGAAAAGACAGGATGCTTTCTCTTTTTACATCCTCCTTTCTTCATTCTCTGCCCTGACTACGGCAAAAATACACAAAACTCTTAACTCTCCCTTCTTGTGCTGGCCTTCCACTCTCCAGAGCAACTTTGACATTTGTAGCTGCCTTTCAGCAGGAAGCTGGAGAGTCAGCTGACCGACCTGTATTCTGTATTTATTTACTACCAAAGTGCTCTCAACACGGTCTCCACACAGGACGAGGGGAGAGATGTTCACCCTGGAACCTCTGGCCAAGTTTTTTTATGGGTGATATAATCCAGTTGCAGATCCTGATTTATGGAAGAGGACCAGCCTGTGATGAGCAAATTACAGCTCCTACCAGATATTCCAACTTCTGCTTTCAGGCAGCAGCTTTTAGGACTTATTTGTACTTTCCTGAAAGTGGAAAAATTTCCTTGTTGGGGAATGGGAGAGGAAGAGAGGACTTTTTTCTTTTATATTAAAATTTTTTGAAAGAGGGCAGTGGGATAAAGAGAAGTCACTACAGTTCAATTCTGTTTTTTCTGTCCTTAATCAGTTCCCACCAGACTGTTCTTTTCATTCCTCATTTCTGCCTGCTCCTGCTCTGTTCCTGAACTGTGAACTGTTACTGGCTGCACCAGAAGGTGAATCAGGCTTTTTCTTTGTATTTACATCTTAATAAAGAGTGGTGGTTGTACAGTCCCATATTGCCCAATATCACTCTGAATCAACCGGTGAAAATTTTTGTAAAAAAACCTGAACGCATCTGGGAAGTTATGGCATTGAAATCGTAATAAGGTGATGATCGTGTCCCAGTTTCATTCTGAATACTGGTGGTGCTTAAGGGGAGACAGATCCTGTTTTAACAATTTCTGAAACCTCAGGTTGTTTTCACCATTGGTTTCTGTCTAGGTTCAGGACCAAAAATGCCATTGCAGCATTTAAAAATTAATTTAAAGATGTTTTAGGCAAGGGAAGCTACCAAAAAATATGATACACTAATTCTAGCTCAATTACACATATAGGCTCAGCTGATTATACAAGTTGTCCAGTTCTCAGAGACCCTTTCCATAAGGCACTTCCAGAAGACCTGATGTAAAACGAGTTTTAAAGGGATGACAGGCATAGTGACTGGATGGCTTATGCAATGGACACTTCAGGTTAGTAGGCGTAAGAGACTAAAAATAAGAACGTTTTTTAGGATTAGAAAATCTTGTAGGTTTACCTAGAAAAAAATTCCTGAGGATTACTCGTCACTAATTCTGAGATCTACAATATCTTCATGAATTAATATTTTCCTATATAAATGTAAAAATGTACTTAAAATTCATCACTTTTTTCCAAAAGACAGAATTTGTAATATGCTGTTACAAACAAACAACCCCCCCCCCAAAAAAACAGCAGAAACCAAGAGCTTGCTATTTCCCAACTCACTATAACACTGTATTTCAAAGCATCAGCTTAGCTATTGTGCCACAGGGAGGTCAATATCTGGATTTAAAAAAAACAACAGGAAAAAAATGGATAGTAAACATGGGTTCTTGAATGAAATCTTGTTTCATATAAGAAGGGATGGTGTTCTTTTTTTTAATTTGTATGTAGGAAGAAATAAAATGATTGCTGCAGCACTTAAAAATAAGCCATATGATATTTATTTTGGAAAAGAATTATCATTTGATTTGAGCAATTTATCAAATAAGTATGGTGGTAGGCACTGCCTAAGGTTAGTACATGGAGCTGTAACAACAATCCTGGTTTAAATTTCTAATTCTTCCAGTGACTCATGGACAGGTCACTTAGTGTTTTTATTCTCTCAGGAAATTTTGTAAAACTTCCCTTGATAATAGCAGCACTGGTAGCCAAGTGACTGGTCTCTCCCAAGAGGAGATGCAGCATCTGTATCATATTTTCCTTGTCTGCAAATTATTGATAATAGCATCTACCTCATGCAAATGTTGTGAAACTCAACAGATTAATAGTGGTATAAAAAATAAAAAGGAGCAAAAAAATTTTGAGCAAAGGTCAGATGAAAGCTATCACATATGAGGTGGAAGGCGTTATTCACATTTTATTATTACTACTTTATGATCAGTATTAAAGTTAGATGTATAGTCCCCTCTCACAGCTGAGGACTCTATGAAGAGTTCAGACTTAAAAAGTATTATTAAATACAGCTTAGCTATCCTCTTTAACCTAATAGAAAGGTCCACAATGAATAGCTAAACCGAGACATACAGCTTTGCCTTGCAGATTAGACAAACGCTCAGGAAATGACTGAAGTCGGATGTTCATGCTCACAGAAACTGGCAGCAGGGAGAGAAGTGAGTGGGCAAACCTTCTGGGTTTTGGATGACTGGCTGTGGTCGCTTCAAGTTGTTTTCCATCGCACTCAACACTTACTTTCAAAATACCCTGTGGCAAGCAATAAATAAATAAAAATTTAGGTTCAGAGCCTTTACGATAAATTCCAACACTTAATCCAGTCCCAAGACAGCAGGAATTCATTCACCTAGTTGGGGGCTGAATATCTTCAAATGCCACCCTGTGTTTCTGTAATGTCTTCAAGAAAGAACATGAAATTCCAGTTTCTGTATAAAGAATGCATTTTTTTTGTTTTTCATTAATCCATCCTTTGTCAAGATTGTACCTGTTCACAGTAAACTAATTCTTTTCAGTCACTATCCTTAAAGCTCAGCTGAGAAGACAGGGCAAACCACAGTAAATGAACGCTATTTTTTAAACTTTGTTTCATTGTAAGAGAATTCATAGTGCTATGTTACACTGATCAGTTTCAGCCTTTACATTTTGAGAGTACTTCATGAGGTGGATGTTTTACAATATGTATCACCTAAATGGATTTTTCTTTACTGGTAGCATTTTAGAATTAAACTCCTGCCAAGGCTGTCAGATTTCCATGAAAGTGATGTTGCTTTTTTTTTTTAATCAGACTTTGTGACAGCTACATTTGTTTGCAGCATTAAATACCTGCTTGCAGCAAATATGTTTTGTGCCAAAGGGGGAGGTATGTCTTCTGAGGAAGGTGGCAAGCATCTGGCTTTCTGGTCATACAAAAAATTAATGCTACATTTTCATGGAAATACATAGTGTCTGATGGGAACTAGATTTTGAATATATTAGAGTTAAATTTCAAAGGTTTTTTGATGCTTGTCTAAAGATGCAGACATGTCTGAGTAGGTTTTGCAAAAGCGCCTAGCCGTATAGGAATTATTTCTCTGAAAGAAAGTTTCATTAGGATCCTACTATTTCTGTCACTTTTGGTGATTAAACATAAAATTTAATCCATAAAATCTGGATCACCTGGCTTTCTATGTAAAAGATCTCAAAATATTTTGTAATAAGCAAAATACCCTGCGTCTCTGCCTCAACCCAAATTTCCTACCTTCTGTGGATAGCAAAGTGAAATTTTGCGCTGAAAATTATTTTCACCTTTGTTTTACTTTAAATTGACTGTGTTAAAATCCCATTGTTTTTAAAATGGATAGTGACACTTAAAAACCTCAGTCTCGCAGAAATCTAATGTGATTTCAGCTCCTAAGGCCTAAGGGAATTAGAAAAGTGAGATGTGGTGCTTTTAATTTTTTTTACTTCAAATCATTGAATTAAACATATGGGTGCCTGTCTTAAGACGTTATGGATTTTTTTGAGATTTAATCAGGGAAGAAGGTTTATAGCAATAACCTAACTGGATATACCACATGTTTTATTGTCTCTTCTCTGTCATTGTCTCACTCTTCCTTAGAGCTTAAGAAACACTTCGTAGTGCTTTGTCAAAACCCCGGCTACACAAAGGCAGCTATATACTATTCACTGAGGGACTCCGGATCTGTTTTGTACGAAGCTACTAATGAGCTAATGTGTTGTTACTGCTTTGGAGAGCTGATATATGTGCCCTGACATGGCCTTCAGCTGAACAGCGATGGGGACTGAAGCCTGTTTTATTGCCTTGACCGGAGGTTTTTTCAGAAAGGAGGCAGGCACATAATGGAGACGCTAATCTACTGTACTTCTGATCTTCCCTGAATGACTTTATTGCTATAGACAAAAAGCTGTGCCTATTAATCCTTGCCTGTGCCCAAATAATGCTTGGCTTCAGCTAAAATTGCTTTGAAGGGTGTTAATTAGCATTTTGCAGAGAACTGAATTTGTGATCCTGCCATTTATCCAATGAGAAAGTGGATTAGGATCATTAGACAGAATGCACCTGCAATACTAGGTGGAAATCATTGTCATTCACAATGCAAATTTAATTTTAGTCATCATAATCAGAGTAGAAAGTTTTAATGTCACATTCTCAAAAAACCAGAATCTCTAAAAAAGCTAGATTATGCAAATATCTTTGACTCCTTATTTTTCTTTTATTTCACCTTACTAAAAACTGAGAACACTTGGCCAACAACACAGGCTGTTGGCGAGAGAACAAACATGCACAACGAACAGAAAAACTTAAGAGGGAAAAGAGACAGCTCTACTGTATTTTTTTTTTCTTTCAACAAATAGTTTTGTTTCTTGCTCCCTTATTCAAATATTTTACAGTAAAAATCTTTGAAGTGCAGGGATTTTGTTAATTTGATTTTTGTTTAATCAAAGAAGAATAAAGTTTCATATGAAAAGCAATGAGAACACTGAGGAAAACAATAGTCGTGGACGTCCCTGTTAGGATGTTGCTATTGTTTTTGTGCTCCCTGTAATACAGGACCACAGGCTGGGGAGGGACCTCCTGGGCTCCTTGGGCCACTCAATAACTGCATTATACAAGCTCCTTCCATGACTAATCACGCTCCAACTGAAAGCAGGTCGGTGTTTCACCCATTTCTCCTGACTACAAGACTGTTCCAGACCTTGTACTTAAGCTTCTTCTGAAAGCTTCATTTATTCATGAATTGTTCAAGCTCATTTGTTCATGGGCCAAGAGTATCTTTTAGTTTAAGTAATTCTTTCCTTTCCCCTTAATCCCCATGACTGGTTTACACAGATCAGTCATCTTTCTCATTTTTCTGCGGTGGACAACCAAGTGTGTACCCTCCCTTCGCAGGAGACACATGCTTTAATTTAGTTAATCTTTCCAGAGCACAGATGACCAGAGCTGTGTAGTGCAGTTTTGATGCTATCTCACCAGCACCCTTCACAATGGTGGTGTTCCTTCTCTTACTGAAATCTAGTGAAGAAAGAAAAGTTGAAAACTTCCCAAAAAAGTTTAGAGGATATCAACCAGTTCCTTACATTCTAGCGAATTTTAGAAATGTGAATCCCTACTTTATTGAAAATTATTTGTAGAAGATGAAACGGGCATCGTCCTAATTAGACCTGTATTTATTTGATTAACTACTTGATCCTAAGCAACTTAACGCTTATTTTGAGTTTTACCCATCATCTAGCTGGGGCCAGGAGTTGGAAGGCAAGTTTTGCTTACTGATTCTGCAAACAGCAGCATCGTTTGGAACAAGTTCAGGGAGTCATCTGAGTTAAGGTAGTTTCACAATAATAGTAAAAAATCCATTCTTCATCCAGCTCTCTTCTTAGGTCAGC
>VYZW01038307.1:14395-47837 GCA_013401315.1 Balaeniceps rex | reverse complement strand
CCCTTCCAACCCAAAGCATTCTATGATTCTATATATTTAAGACAGTACACTCAGGCATCTGACAGTTCTCAGCTTATTAACCTCTCATTTTGAATAAATTATCAGTGATTTTAAACAAATGCAATTGCTAGCTAGCTTTGTACTTACCCAACACCACATGTAAGTAATCTCGTATGTTGGACATATCTTTCACAATCTGGAAGGTCACACTCTCCTTCTGAATGTGTCCATCTGATATAAGAAGAATATTACGGTGTCCTTGTGAAGGAAATAGCAGACTTAAGTAACATAAGGTCTTCCATACATCCATGTTTCCCAATGTTGCAGTAGCAGACTGAAAAGTAAAGTATTACAATTTTAGTTTGACTTTAATATATTTTTCCCTAAAACAACATATAATATATAATTTAATCTTTATTTCATTATACATGATTCCTGGTTTCCAAATATAAATAATTAATTTTTAACTTTTATTTGTTCCTGCTATTCTGTAATTAGTATTAAAGATAGAGCTTAAGGTCCATTTAATCCTGTATCTTCTCTGGCTTAGGCAAAAGACACAGGCAAAATAGATAAGAAAAATGGTAAATTCTACTCCTACATTGTTTTCAGAGCTTTCAGTAATCAGTGGTTTGGGGACTTCTTGAACTGGAGTTTTCATCCAGACTATTGCATCTAAAAGCTATTTACAGATCTTACTTTTAATTTGCCTAACTCACTTTCTGAATTGAATTACAGTTTAGCCTCAACATCAAGCATGACAAGAAGTTCCGCTATTTATTATGCATGAAAAGGACTGTTTGGTTTTTGTTTTAAATCTGCCGATTGATCATTTTGCTGGGTGTCTTGTGATCCTTAAGAGGTGAGAAACAGCAAGTAACCATTCCTATTCCCCTTTTCCTCTGGTTTTCCTAGAAAAGAGATTGCCGTGTAAGGATTCAACAGAGGCTAAAAAAAATCCGGACGAGTCCTCTCCTTGTACAGGAGGTCTTCCATATATCTGGTCACCTTTGTTTTCTGTCTCCGTAGCTCTTCAATTTGAGATGGAGTGAGCAGAAGTGCATACAGTATTCAAGATGCCATAGCAATACAGATTGATACAGCTACCTAAGTGTTTACCTTTCTGACTGCTGCTGAACACTGGGCTACCATTTAAAAAGGACTATTCACAATGGCTCCAGTATCTCTTTCCTGGGTTAAATCCCAACATTGTACAGGTATAGTGTTGTTTTCCCCTTTGTGTTAGTCTGCATTGACCACCATTTGCATCTTACCATCCCATTTTCAACACATCCATTATATTAGTATCTTACGCATTATGCTAGCATCAAGGAGCTTTAGTTACAGATGAGAAGCCTACTTCTGGCACTGACAAAATATGGTACTAACCAAAACCTGTTGTCCTAAGTAGTCTACATCTCATCTTTTGGTGCCAAAAGCATTTTCCTTTTCACAGAAAGTCCTTTGGCCTAAGTGCTGCCTTCACTTACAAATTATAGATTTTCAGAAGGAAGTAAGTAATTTCCTCTCTTTCTGCTGTGTACAGGCAACGGGAGGTATGAAACTCCAAAAGATAAATTTAGGGGGAAGCACTGAAAAATGTCCTAACACTGATAGCTACTCAGCTTCAAAAAAACGACTTAAGCAATCACTTAAAACCAGACTGGAATTAACATTCAGATGTGGCTGTGCTTGTTACTATGGAAAACAGACTTCAAATAGACTAAATTACAGAAAGAAAAGAAGAAGCTGGCCTAAAGAAAAAGAAAAAAAAGAGGAAAAGTTGCATAACAGAGTTTTGCAATGATAAGCATCCCATACAAAGAAGTGTTCTTTAGGATACAATTAAACTGATTTACTTACTGTAATAAACTCCTTCAGTGATGCCAAATCATTTATGATGTTCATTGAAAAAGAAGAAAATTCTGTGAAATCTGTGAATAAAGATTGATATTAAGAGCATTAAAATATTAAGCATGTAGCAACAATATGGGAACACAAGTTTAAGTTTTATGACTGGAATATCAGAGAAGAAATGCTCCATACTGCCACACGTTCCTGGTTGCAGTTCAGTGTATTATGCTGGTTTGATAATAAAGATGTGCATAAAATTAAGCCATGACAAGAAGGTAAAAGGTGGCTCTCGGGTAAAAAGCAAATATAGAAACCCACTTGTGCCAAACTTGACTACATTCACTCTTTGTCTGAAACAAAATAGTTCCAAAACACGTAAAGCGATCTGCTTTGCTTGGTGTAGAGCTGAACCTGCCATAGAATTCGAGCAATCTAATAAAATAATAATTTCACTGGACAGCAGCTCTTCTTCAAATGCTGTTTCAAACTTTGGTTGGAATACAAGCATGCAAGCCTATAGAGGGAGAAAGAAAATCATCAGTGCAGTGGACAAATACTATTTCATTAGAAGTGTACCCAAGCTCTTAATTTTTCTTATTATGGAATAAAAGCAGAATATAGCCATATTTCAAAGTTTTAACAAATATATGTCATTTAGTCTTAATGCCTGAAAAGTGCAACTTTCCTGTCCTTTACCTATAACCCAGGTCTCACATGAAAAACTGAAAAAGAAATTTTGTCTTTTCATGTTCCTATCTGATTCACTCTTCTGCAAACAGCACTGGATTCTCTTCTACAAGTTAAAAAAAAAAATAGAAAAATCACAGGTATCATCTTTTACAATCATCACTGCCACCATCAGTTTGTGAGATGTACTAGAATTAAAAAATATGTAAACCAGAAGTGAATACTGTCCTTGCTATGAACAGAGAAGCTATAAAATACAAAGGCTTTCAGGAGTGGAACAATGAAATGCTTGAAGGAGTGAAAGTGTTTCCAACAGGGAAGGAAAGGCTTGCAGTTTCTAAACACAAATAGGAATCTCTTTCTTTCTCCTTTCCTTTGGGGAATATCAGTATTATTGCAGTCATCAGAAAGAAATCCCTAAACTAATACATCTAAACTAAGCAACTCTGATTAAAAGGAAGAAAAATAAAAGATATCATTGTTGGAAAGAAAACAATCTTATCTGCCATTTTACTTATTTTAATCAATTTCATCATTGGACTGACATATTGGTAACACCAAGACTTTACATTTCACCTCTGCAGCATTTTATTTAAGAAAAAAAATATAAAAAGGAGCTGAAAATAACTAAGTGCCAGGGACTTCACAAAAAATGTAGGAGAATGAAACAGCTTCTAATAACTTGGAATCACATATTTTAAGTTTTAAATGTATTTCTCAGGCAAGGAGTTACTGTGGGTAAAGGTAAAAGGGGTTGAACTGATCCTTCCTTTCCTATGTAACCTTTTATTGATGTTTTCCAGTGGTGACAATGAGCTCTTCTGTGACATAGCCACAGCTGGATTCTGTTTCTGGGTGATCCAGAGTGCTAGAAGTGCTAGCTATGTCTTTTTCACTTATTAGTGAACAAGAAAAGATTAAAATGCCTTTGAGAATAATCACTGCAGCGGTAATAACTACAACAGAATGCAAAATCATTTAGGAAGGCCAGATGCCTTTAAAATAAAACACTGACATTCTATAAATATTTGTTTAAATATTTTACTTATTTTAATCAGCATAGTGATTGCATGACTCTGAAGCTACGTAGTTGCAGCTTCAGACATGACTTATTTGTTCACTTCCACTGCTGCAAATGCAACATCTGTATCAAACACTGTAGTAACATTTCTATGAAATACAAACAGCAGCACAACAGTTAGAAAAAAGCGTTTTAACAGAAATGATCGGACACTGTGTTGAAACATTTACTCTCTTACAAGGCAAAGGATAAAACAAAAGCAACAAGATTCTATGCAACTGAAGAGAAAACTAATTTCTGGAGACTACTCAGCTTAATAAAACAGATCAAATTGACCAGTGTCCATGGTGTGAAATTTTTCTTCATCTTTCACCCATCAAAACTAAACTGTTCCTGTTTATCATGTTTTAGCATATTCAGCATTACCTCATGGAACAGTACAAGTTATGGAGTACCTCACTCATTTTGTAGGGATGCTTCTCTACCCACATTCGAGGTAGGTAGACCTGAGAAATCCAGATATCTAGAACAAAGCCACTAGCGTCCAAGGAGCTGTTCTCCAGAGTCTTAATTACAGCCTTGCAGTCTGTTTTCTAGAAGAGGAGAAAAATAGGCATTTAAATATTTATTTAATAACAATACAGTGAATATTATTTACTTTGTGAGAACAGAGAATGATGACAGCAGATTTAATGGAGGTAGTCCCAAAGCTTTTTGCCAAAAAGGTTATAGAAAGTTTACAAGGTACAGTTTCTATTTACATATTACATTCTTTAAAATATCATTCACTTTCCTGAATGTATTTTTAAGTAAGAAGACAACCAAAACAGAAAGGCTTCAAGCACAACAGAAATTTTAATCTGAGAGAAACAGAGGATGAAGCTGTTTGCAGAATGAACAGTGCACAAAGACAGACAGATCTGGCACAAGTGTTTTCTAGGATGAAAGTTCCATTTTAAATACACAGCAGAACTGCCAAGGCAGCGACATAGTTACAGTGAAATTAATTTACCTTTATTTTAAGTTTATGTGTCCAACTATGTATGTGTTCAATACTAGATGGCATCTCAATAGACATATCCACGGAAAATCCACTAAATAAAGAGAAAAGAAAAAAAAAAAACTGAATGGCACTCCAGGGAAGATGATGTTTAATCTGCACACCATGAGATCTCCATGAGAAGGAGTTGTGTTTCCTGTCCTTTTTAACTCTTTGGATAAAAGTGGAGAATACTGAACTAGTCAGGTTTCTGCCCCTAGGTTACCCAAAGAATAACCATGCTGATTCACTACGGGTATTCATAGTTTAAAAGGTTAGAAGGGATCAAGAGGCCATTTGACATGATCTCCTCTATAACACATTACATAACATTTTAGCCAGTTATCTCTTCATTTAAGCTAATGCTTTATTTTCTAAAGCAAAACTTCATAACAGACAGCCAAACTAGATTTCAGAGAAAGCAAGTTCATAATTTTCCCTGCCTAACTGTTCCAAACCTCACTGCTAAAACTGCATGTCTTTTTTTTCTTCAGCTTTAATTTCCAGTCTTTGCTTCTTAGTTTATTTCTGTAATGACATTAAAAAGCAATTTGATAGGTGCAATCATAAAATACAAGATACATAAAAGACACAAAGATATCATACAATGTCATGGAATCACCTCCCAGTTTGCAGACAGAAGTCAATGTATGTGGCCTTCAGGCTGGGTTTTTGTTGCTGTGTTTGTTGGGGTTTGGGTTTTTTATGTTTTGGGTTGCCTTTTTTTTTTAAGGTCTTCAGCCTGGCATTGTGCCAATTTCAGTCACTCCTGCCTGACAAAGTAGAATAATCTTCTCTCTTCACTACTACTTGGTTTCTATATTTTGGGGCTGTATTAGCCATTTTTGCCACAATATCACAATGGTTGTTCACTCCAGGTTGTTGACTCACTGGGTTATTGGTAGTCACTGTATTCCAGGATATATGCAATACATACGCACAGCCCCAAAGTATCTGCAGAGAGAACCAGCCTGCAGCCAGAAAAACATATTATGTTATTAATAAAATATTAATAAGTTTGCAGCTAACTTGGATGTCTTTGTGCTGCTCCCTCTAGAACCTGAAGCTGAAAAGAGTGAGATAGAGATATCTGATCTCCATCCTCACACAATAACTACTCTTAAGTGTTTCACAATTTTTATTGATATTTTCTAGTTGAATTTTCCCTTAACATTAAAAATTAAATTGTATTATAATTTTAAATACCTTTTCTACAACTGGATGTCTAGTATATGAACTTGTTAACTTATTCCTGATATATAGCAGAAACAGCATCAAATCTTTAGCCAATCAATACAATATTTCTACTAACCAGCAGTAATTGTACTGAATAAAAGCAAGTTAATAATAGGAAACACTATTTCAAGATTAAATATAACTTTAGAAAATTGTAACAGATGTGCTTTTGTGCCTGCTTTGCAGACAGAACAGAGAAGAAACTAGGACATGCTCACAAAAAGCACTTTTCATGGTTTTTAATATGGTCACAAAAAGCACTTTTCATGGTTTTTTAACATGGAAATATGAATAGCATTAAGTTTTGACACCTTTACTGCTACTACTACCTGCATTGCTTCTTATTCTGGTTCAGAATGGCCATATGCAGAAACGTTACTGGGAATAAAATTGTAATACTCAGTTTCCAAGAAGTCTTACTTTACCAGCAAGTAACATCACAGTTTCAGATAATTGAAAATTTTTATTTAAAACGTAAAATGCAAAGAAAGGCTAAAATATTAAGTGCAGTGATATTGAAAAAAATGAAGATCATGGTCTCATTAAGTTTTGTGACTTGGGAATTTAAATGTAATCCTTAATAACAGAAATGTTTCTGAAACAAAACCAAGTATTTAGTGAAGAAAAAAGTGTAGTAATTAAAAGTCATTCCCCTATGATATTACCTATCTAAAATAACAACAGATTAGAGTGAAAGGTGAAATTAAACTAGTTTCTTGATAACGCAACTTACCATCAAACATTCCATATAAATAGAAAAATGTTACATTTAAATGTTTTAACTTAGTAATTTAATTTATTGATAAAACAAAGCAGATAACAATATTAATGGAAGCAACTTACTTTTTCTGTGGTTTTACTTGTTTAACACAAACCTTTTTTATTGTATTCTACAAAGAAAAAAAATGTTACCTGCACCAGTTATGAAATATTTGTGTCATAGAATCACAGAATTGTTTAGGTTGGAAAAGACCCTTAAGATCATGAAGTCCAACCGTTAACCTAACACTGCCAAGTCCACCACTAAACCATGTCCCTAAGCACCACATCTACACGTCTTTTAAATACCTACAGGCACGGGGACTCAACCACTTCCCTGGGCAGCCTGTTCCAGTGCTTGACAACCCTTTCTGTGAAGAAATTTTTCCTAATATCCAATCTAAACCTTCCCTAGCACAACTTGAGGCCATCTCCTCTTGTCCTATCACTTGCTACTTGGGAGAAGAGATCGACACCTACCTCGCTACAACCTCCTTTCAGGTAGCTGTAGAGAGCGATAAGGTCTCTCTTCAGCCTCCTCTTCTCCAGGCTAAGCAACCCCAGTTCCCTCAGCTGCTCCTCATAAGACTTGTGCTCCAGACTCTTCACCAGCTTTGTTGCCCTTCTTTGCACACGCTTCCGCAACTCAATGGCTTTCTTGTACTGAGGGGCCCAAAACTGAACACAGTATTTGAGGTGCAGCCTCACCAGTGCTNAGTACAGGTGAACGATCGCTTCCCTAGTCCTGCTGCGGGCACTATTTCTGACACAAGCCAGGATGCTGTTGGCCTTCTTGGCCACCTGGGCACACTGCCTGCTCATATTCAGCCAGCTGTCCACCACACCCCCAGGTCCTTTTCCACCAGGCACTTCTCCTTTCCAGCTACTCTTCCCCAAGCCTGTAGCGTTGTATGGGGTTGTTGTGACCCAAGTGCAGGACCCGGCACTTAGCCTTGTTGAACCTCATACAATTGGCCTTGGCCCACTGATCCAGCCTGTCCATGTCCCTCTGCAGAGCCTTCCTACCCTCAAGAAGATCAACATTCCTGCCCAACTTGGTGTCATCTGCAAACTTACTAAGGGTGCACTCGATTCCATCGTCCAGATCATTGATAAAGATATTAAACAGAACTGGCCCCAGTACTGAGCCCTGGGGAACACTACTTGTGACTGGCCACCAACTGGATTTAACTCCATTCACCACAACTCCTTGGGCCCAGCCATCCAGCCAGCTTTTTTACCCAGCGAAGAGTACACCCATCCAATCCACGAGCAGCCATTTTCTCCAGGAGAATTCTGTGGGAAACGGTGTCAAAGGCTTTACTAAAGTCTAGGCAGACAACATCCACAGCCTTTCCCTCATCCACTAAGTGGGTCACCTCGTTATAAAAGGAGATCAGGTTAGTCAAGAAAGACCTGCCTTTCATAAACCCATGCTGACTAGGCCTGATCACCTGGTATTCCCATACGTGCCACGTGATGGCACTCAAGGTGATCTGCTCCATAACCTTCCCTGGCACCGAGGTCAGACTGACAGGCCTGTAGTTCCCCAGATCCTCCTTCCGGCCCTTCTTGTAGATGGGCGTCACATTTGCTAACCTCCAGTCGACTGGGACCTCCCCGGTTAGCCAGGACTGCTGATAAATGGTGGGAAGTGGCTTGGTGAGCACTTCTGCCAGCTCCCTCAGTACCCTGGGGTGGATCCCATCTGGCCCCATAGACTTGTGTGCATCTGAGTGGTGTAGCAGGTCACTAACCATTTCCCCTTGGATTATGGGGGCTTCATTCTGCTCCCTGTCCCTGTCTTCCAGTTCAGGGGGCTGGGTACCCAGAGAACAGCTGGTCTAACTGTTAAAGACTGAGGCAAAGAAGGCATTAAGCCTTTTCCTCATCCCTTGCCACAATGTTTCCCCCCACATCCAATAAAGGATGGAGATTCTCCTTAGCCCTCCTTTTGTTGCTGATGTATTTATAGAAAAATTTTTTATTGTCTTTTACAGCAGTAGCCAGATTAAGTTCTAGTTGGGCTTTGGCCCTTCGAATTTTCTCCCTGCATAACCTGACAATATCCTTGTAGTCCTCCTGAGTTGCCTGCCCCTTCTCCCAAAGGTCACAAAGTCTCCTTTTTTCCCTGAGTTCCAGCCAAGGCTCTCTGTTCAGTGAAGTCGGTCTTCTCCCCTGCTGGCTCGCCTTCTGGCACATGGGGACGGCCTGCTCCTGTGCCTTTAAGATCTCCTTCTTGAAGAATGTCCAGCCTTCCTGGACTCCTTTGCCCTTCAGGACTGCCTCCCAAGAGACTCTTGTCAATCAGGCTCCTAAACAGGCCAAAGTCTGCCCTCTGGAAGTCCAAGGTGGCAGTTCTGCTGACTCCCTTCCTTACTTCTCCAAGAATCGAAAACTCCATCATTTTGTGATCACTATGCCCAAGATGGCCTCCAACCCTCACATGACCCACAAGTCCTTCTCTGTTTGCAAACAACAGGTCCAGCGGGGCGCCTTCCCTAGTTGGCTCACTCACCAGCTGTGTCAGGAAGTTATCTTCCAGACACTCCAGGAGCCTCCTAGACTGTTTCCTTTCTGCTGTATTGTATTTCCAGCAGATGTCTGGTAAGTCCCCCACGAGAACAAGGGCTAGCGATTGTGAGACTTCTCCTAGCTGCTTATAGAATATTTCGTCTGCCTCTTCAATGTATGTCATTCCTGACACTTTTATCGCCCTGGAGCTCCTTTCTCTTATTATATCACTAAGTTGGGATTGCACGGAACCCTCTTTACTTCATTTAATCATATAGCTTTGTAATCTGAGCATCATAGCAGCTGATGAACATGAGCATGTTTCTCTCCCAAGGACACAGTGAACTTCAGAATTCAGTATAATACAGCTCTGAAGCAGAAGGCATGATTGTTGAACAGTCAGACATATGATACAGCCATACAATCTCACAGGGACTAGGACCTCAAGGACCATCTCTGTCTCTTTGCCAGCATTTAAACACAGAGATGACCTCCCCTCCCACCTGGAGAATTCAGGACCCATCAAGGGCATCCATAGAAACAGATGGGCAACCTTGTCTCTAAAGCACAGAAGGATAATAGCAGAGTGTTCAGCAGATGCTCAGCTGCTGTTTCATGATGGAGATAATACAATGTCTTTGCAAGCCAAAGAAGGAACAGCAGCACAGAAACAGCAGATAACTCAAAATATGAGATCTAACATGTGCCAGCTCAAGTCAACTTTCTAAGTCCTGCAGGAGCAAATACATCCTCAGAGATAGAGGCTTTCTTCCCATCACAGCATTCCTAAGTTTGTGTTCACGTTGCTTTATGACAAGAATGGTTACAAACAATTATCTTCTAACAAAAGTGAATAAATGAACACAATTACAAACTTGCTGAAGCCTTTTCTGTAACTACAATCCCCCAGGCACAGAACTTTTGCTTCAAAACAAGAAGATGCTATTTTAAGATTGTATTTTAACAGACCTGCGTATTTTCATTTAATGCTTTGTCCTGTTGCCATGGTGACACAGAAGCAGGCATATAAAAGGTGATACAACCATGCTGAAAACTCAGTTCAGTGATATAGGTGATTTTGATCACAACTGTAGAATTTGGAGATAAGTTTCCAACACTTATTACAAAAATATCCTAAAAAAAACCCAAACAAAAAACCACAAACTAGCTTTAATGACATCGTTACAACCTTTTCCAAAACAATAATTATAATTTAACTGATGTTTAGGCACACTGAAACCAAATGGTAACACAGAAACTACTATTTGGTTTTGGTAAAGTATAAGGAAAAAGGGGACTATGATATGAAACATCAAACTTTCAGTAATTCCTTAATTTCTGGCAAAAACTGACAAATAGTAACTGAATAAATCAACCTTTTACAAAAAAAAAAAAAAAAAAAGGAAACCACCTGAAAGAGAAAAAGCTGTTTTATTGAAGCCATAGCACATATTTAAAGAAACAATCGTTTTTAAAAATGGTCAAATGTATGGTCCAATTAAGTTCTAGTAAAAAGGAGCTTCCCAACAAAGACATGATTCAGCAAAGAATCTGTAATTGGACAACTGCAAAATTTTCAAGTAGGCGCTAAACCACAATATTCAACATACCGGTGCATCCTGGTCCATTAAATAAGCTCCATCACCCTGACTGATAGCTTTCTGATATTCCCTATGTGCTTGTTTCTTTTCTTTAACCTATGAAAGATTGTTCCAAAATAAGTCATTTCACCTCTACAGACAGAAAACTTAACCAATATTCTCTTAAATGACATGACTACCTTGAAATCCAGTCAAGTGGTAACAACAAAGGACATGAGAGAAACCAAAATCAGTGTTGCACATCTTCATTACTAATTAAGTGCATTCAGATCTTGAGATTGAAGGAGCTACATCAAAGGCAACGTACAATAATGTTTTACCTCTCCAATAACGTTTTATCCCTCCAATAATGTGTTTTCCATTGATAAAAGCTTCAAATTCACAAACAGCAGCTGTCAAGCTATTGCTTACAAAAGAAGTGACCACTGCAGTATGTCTATAATAGTTTCAAGCCAGTAAAGACTAAACAAGAAAGAAGAGTAAACCTCCACAAAAAATTGGTCTATTTTTATGATACACTAAAAGGGATGTTTTGAACAGCCTATGTTACTTCTACATGTATAGTATCCATTTTCTACTGAGAATTTCTGTCTCTGAGGTGGCAGATTGTATCTGACTTTCTTCTCACATCTGGTCTTCTGTTTACTTCCTGTGTGTCATAACAAAACTCTAGCAATTCCTCATTCCCCTTTGCTGCCATTCTTATTGTCCCTTGCCATCTGATCATTTCTGGTTTATGCTCTGTACCTCAGCCTTATAGACTGTTTTCTGCTTTGATGGACTGGGTCATAGAACAGATGCCACTGGATAGTAATTCATTCCATAGGATGACAAAAACCAAACCAAAACAAAAACAAACAACCCCCCCCCCCAACAATCCCTCATGAGAACAGTTGTTCAAAGGAATCAGACTGATCAGACAACAGTGGTGAGTGTCAGAATAGTTTAAGCACAGACTCATTTACAGACAATTCTTTTCTCTCCTGTTTTCCCCTGCTTTCTTTTTTAAGGCTTTAGCAACAACATGTAAAAAACATTATTTACTTTTATGAAGCTACTTTGGCACTGGAAACGCCTGACTACAGATTCTTGTGGAGAGACACACATGTGACAGCACTCAGTAAAGCCATAGCTTTAGCATGGTCGAGACTGCTTCAGGCAGGATGCAGTTGAAGGGGGAGAAGATTGTGGAATTATGTCCCAGGATCAGACAAGACCTGTGACTTGACAGAATGTGTTCTTAGGGCATATGTACTAAAAACCAAGGTAGGCCCTTATTTTAGCCTGCTTAGCTAACTTTTATTAGCTAATTTTCAGGTTAGAACAGCAAGTTCTTTCGTACTGATTGATATGTTACTTGTTACAGCTAATTTAGGTTGTCTAACCAAAGTCAAAACCAAAACACAAATACATTTCCATAAACCTTTAATCATCCTAGGTATTTCTCACTCATTTATAATTCAGCTGGCAAACAGATCGCCAAGAAGGTCTTTCAAAGGGAACAGAATGCGTACACTACTGCAGAAAGTTTCTCTACAATAGTGACTCGATTATGCATAGGCAGAAAACAGACTTAAAAATAAAGCCAAGCCTTTCACTGTCCAAAGAGCTTTTGGCATTTGTTCGACTATACATCTCTAAGAATAAAAACTGTTTCCGCTCAGTTAATCTGGCAATTAACTAAACACTAAATAGCATTTTGACTAAAACACTTTTATTTAACGAACAGATTAATTTTTCAGGGCTGAGTTATGGAAAAGGACAGTAAACAGCATACTCTACCTGTGCTACAAAGTCTATTATCCTCGCCTTGATATAAACACCTTCCAGAGGGACAGGATTTCCCAATCTGTCCTGAAGACCAGTTTTTACAGGATTCGAAAGATTTGCATCTGGTAATGCACAGCCTAAACAAAGAGTTTACGAAAGATTAAAAAGATATTTTTTGAAATGTACATTCAGGAAAGATGATTGAAACTAATCCTATATCAACAGCCCTTGTTTATTTATGCAATTCACAACACAAAAGTAACACTCAGTTTCTTTTCTGAATACTTGTTTTGTATTGCTGAGCTGTATTGCTGTCTGTCTAAGGGATCATGAGCTCATGATAGTTCTTTAAGGTCTTACAAGGTCTTTGTTTAGAACCTTGCACTTGAATTATTTAAAGACCATCTGATGATTTATGCAAAAGTGCTTCCTGTGCTCCTCTTGAAACACACTGTGACAGGAGGAGTTGCAACTGCTGTTGGTAATTATGCCTACAGGAAATCTGTTAAACAGATGCTACACAGATGCCACATGGTAATCACTAATTTGGTAACATCCGCAAATAAACTACAAATTATTTTTTATTATGTTATCTTCATACAAGTACTCTAAAAAGGGTTCTGGTAAGTATTGAGGAAACTCTGAAAGCAAGTCAATATACAAACAGAAAACATTTCTTACTTTCATGCTGTAAATGACATTGCGACTCTGGCTCATTGTTATCTTGCTCCTGTTCCACCCCAATTACAGGCTTAAATGGTTTTATTTGATCTTCAGCAAGGCAAAACTTAACAACATATCTAATTTTAACCTGACAGGTGTTATACACAACAAATTCATCATCCTGGTAGAAACAAAAAAAGGTATTTTACAACAAAAACAAAGCTGTAGATAATATCTAAACCAATGCAAATTAATCAAGAGGTGAACCTAAATGACACATCATTTTTGAAAAATAATAAGAACCTGGCAGCTTTTATTTTCACTCCCCTAACTCTCTGTATCACTGCCACTTGCATCTCTTATCTCTTACTTTGTATTCTCCACATTCCTTATATTTCCCTCTCCAAAGCACAATCATTCCTCAAAATAACTAAGAACAAAAGAAGTAAAAAACTGGTGGATATCTAGAGAGCAACTATATCTGTTAGTGTGCCACTACAGCTATCATCCCTGCCTTAGAGTACCAACCTATAAGAACAAGGATTTTTATCAGCTGGATTCATTTGCAAAACAATGAACCTTCCATAGTAGCGATTTCTTATTCCATACAAAGTAGAATATCAGTTGCAAATATCAATTTAAATATCACAGACCAGATATTTATATGATTCAGTTACAATAAAATAAAAATATAATATTTACATCTTTCTTTTAAGTATTGTTTTCTTGCAAGATTTCTTTACAAATAGCAATTTAGAGGCTCAGAAGTTTTATGTGCACTTTACAGGCTGCAAGACAGACAAAAGTGATTTTATGCAGTACTGTCTAGTGATTTAGTCTCTGAACTGAAAAGCAGGTTACATTCATTCTGTTATCTATCAGTGGTGTAATAAATCCAAAATTTGGTGCCTTTTCAAGTGCTCAACACTGCAGGATCAGTACCTCAAAGTCTGAAGAGAAGTCTGCTGTTTTACGGACTCCATGCACACTGTCATAACGTGATGGTGCATTATTTAATGAATAATCTCGTTCATACAAATCTAAGCAGGATCCAAGTGCCACGTCACAAACTGCCAGGAGCCGGGTTCCATCCATTTCACTGGGTGAAGAATACTTAATACTGGCGCTATATGTAAAGAAAGATCATACACATTTTATTAAAATTTATATTAATGTAAACATCATAGGAGTTTAAGGATATACAAGTACTTCTGAACAGATGGACAGGAATAAACTTTATAATTAAATTATAAGCATTATATCTACTTAATTTGAAAAGTAAAAAGAATACACGGAGTATAAAGTAAAGAGATATTGTCGTTATTCAGACCTAACAGAATCACTGAAGTAAATGCCACTGCCCAAATTCCCAATGTCATTTTTTTCCAGGCCATGATCTTCAACAACCACTTTTGGCATTAGGAGTCCTCTGGAGAAAAAGAAGGTCACACAATGAATGAAGTACAGCATACTTTTGCATATAACGTTGTGCAATGACGAACCACAGAGTATTAAAACAAAACACACTTTACAGAAACCATCCATAGACACTCAGGAAAATAAAGTCTATTCATAAAAAAAATAAATCCCAAAGTTCTATTAATCACCAAGGCACTGATTACATAACCAATAAAGACTGTTAGCTTTTCTTCATTTAGCAGAAAAACAACACATTTTCCAGATTCATTGCCAAACATCCAAAATATTTTTTTGGTTATTAGATGAGTAGTTCTAGATTTCTAGCAACTGTGCTGTGTTCAATTTCAAAAAACTGCATGAAATTTTTGTATCTAAGAAAAAGAAAGTACGAGTTTTAAAGGTAGAGTGCTGGGGAATTGATAATTGGAAACTTTTCCAATGTTTGATTTGTAAACCTATTAAGTGTAGAGATACCATCCTTAGACTGTTTATGAGACATTTGATTTACTACCAATTGATGCCCACAGAAAACATTTTATATATGAAGAATGTAAAAAGACACAATATCTAAATAAGTTCAACACTTTTGTAACTTAGAATTAAAATCTGCACTATGAGGAAAACAGAATGCTAATATGATATTCTAATTCTGATAGTGTTATGTATCAGATATGTTTTTTTAAAATATCCTTAAATTCTCAGTGGCTGGTATTCACTGCATACATACTATGATGAGGATTTAAGTATGTCAGACTACTAGAGGTTATAGTATTTTAGCATTATTACCACACCTGAGTGAATCCATGGTATTCAGTCACAGAACTAGATATTCTGTTATTCCAGGAAATTATGATAATCTAAAAATATGCCAAATAAAGTAGCCATGGGGAAATAATATATAGAAGTGGAAGGAGGACATCGTCAATGCAATTCTTTCCTAAAACAGAATAAATCTTCCACACAGCTGTTATTCTCCTACTCTCTCCATTTTGTCATCTTTCATCTTGATTTAAACCACACTCCTCACTGTCATATCCAAATAGCTGCATCTCAAGTCTAACCTACCTGGAGAGTAATTAAACTTATCATTACAAAAGACTGATTTTCCTTCCAGAGGTCTGTAGAAGTAAACAGATGTTCATATAAATGTTAACAGGAAAAATTAGGTTAAACATAACGCAAAAGAGCTTCATTAAAAAAAAAAGTCAAAATATATTTATTTAAGAATATGGTTAAGCCTGATTAAATGCCAGAAAAAAGGGAATGTAAATTTTCACCTGGAAAGAATTCCCATGAAGTTGCACACAGATGATGCATGGAATAAGGATCGAATGTTTCCAAGACTGCTCAGAAATTCAGCTGTTTCAATTATTCTGCCAACCCTATACACTTGTAAAATTCTCACTGGACAGTCACTGCAAGAAATTTGAAATGATGTTTGAGATCTCATGACTTAGAAAGTGCATTTAAGATCAATACACTGCTAAAAGATAAAGTCTTATTCTAAATCTCAAAGTAATGTTTAACTTTTTTTTTTTTGTTAGCAATTTGGGTGCCATTTATTAAAGAAAAAAATAGCATAAAGGAACAACAAACAGAGATATTAAAACCTTAATGACTAAGTTCAAGACCTATTTAGACTTTTAGGGAGAAACTGAAAATGTGTTTTCATGCTTAAAGTCGTATGAAATTATCTTATTTGTCATTTTGGGATCTAAATTCAAAGATGTGACATACCAAACCCCATATAACTCTATGCAGCTAAATATATAAATTATTGCTAGCAAATTTATCTGGTACTAAAAATTCTTTTACTGAGAATACTCAGAAACCTCATTGTCTTGGATGAACTACAAGTATCTTAGCATCACAGTTCAGGCTATCTGGAGGTAGTAACTCCCAATTAAGAAAGACTTCTCAATTAAGAAATACACTTGAGAGGAGAAAAATTTGGGTTGCAATCCCACCTCCAGCAAGATTTATGCATTTTACATATAGTAGTTACGGGACAGAGCTGTCACCAAGATTCTTGTCCTTCTCTTCTTGTGATTACACAAAAGAAAAGATTCAGATTCTCTCTTTACCTCTTCTTACCTTTATCCTTGCCAGCTGAGTGCTCTACTTAGCTGTTGTGTAAAGGTCTGAGTGGAGAACTGTGTGCCTACAACCTTCCCTCTACTTAAGCAGTCTACTGTGTACACACGCTCGGAATATACTTCCTCAGATGACTGGACTAAGGACTAAGTTGCTTAACGGTGTAAAGACAGTGATACCCTATGAAATATCCAGAAGATAATTTTAGGATTCTAGGATTCCTAACTGTCACGCAGTGAGGAACCTTCAGATTTACAAAGTAACTGAGAAGAGGACTTAAGGATCACAATTTTAGATTTAGATACTGAAAGTATGTAGTACCTGGAAAGTAAAAGCATAAAGCCCCACTTACAAATCAAACCTTTATGCTTTCAAGATTCAATGAGCTTCAGTCAAGTTTTGAGTTCCTAAATGCTAAAATAATATCGGTAAATAGGACCTAGCCTCTTTTGTAACTTTGAACACTTTACTCAAACTGTGTGGTTTCTTTTGTGGAGGTTTAGAGATATATTATGTCCTAATTTATGAAGCTTTGGTTATTGTTTTTTTTTTTTTTTTGGTTGGTTGGTTGGTTGGTTTGGTTTTGTTTGGTTTTTTTTTTAAGAACCTTACTTGAACCCTGATTCTTCAGCATGCTTCTACTGCAGCTGAAGTTTTTTTAAACTGTTTTTAGATTAAAAACTAAGATTGCAAATGCAGAGACTTAAAGGCAATAAATATGCACCAATTCTTGCAATGTCATTATGCTTATCTATTGTATAAGAGTAGAGTCAAAGTTTTGCAGGAAAATCCTGTCCTTATAATAAGTTAGTTTATGAATTAGTTTATAGGCCCTAACATAGATAACTACTACCTACAAAGAGCAGTGCCGTGGGTTCAGGTAACAGCAGATTTCCCAAAACTTTACTCAATTGTTTCTGTCACAAAGAACTATAAGGTGGAACCAAGTCACATAAACTATTGTTCTATTAACTTTAAATGACTTAAAAATTCAGACAAAATGTCAAGTGAAAGTCAACTACTGAACTTTGCTGAAGACTAACAGAAGTTTGCATGTTCCAAGCACAGTGCTCCTTCCATACTTGAGCAATATATATTTGGGTATAACCACTTAGTAACCAGTAGCTGCTAGGTAGGTTTAGACCTTAGGTGCTTAACAGCGTATTTACTCAGTAAAAACAAACTTGGAGTTATGTATAATTGAAGCTCACTTCATTCTCCCCTGTATTAATGATCTAACCATTGACTATACCATTTCTAGAACCATCTTCTCTTTAATTTCTCCATATTTACCCATTTTTAAATTTTATTAATCAAAGAGACAAGGTGCCCAGTTAAAAGCCAATGTCAAGAATATTAAATAGAATTATAGGCAAATCTGCAGAATAACTTCCCAGAAACACATCTTTTTCACACAATTGAAAGCTACCTAGAAAGGGAAGGCAAGTTCTGTAAATAATCGAAAGGTGACCAGGCATTCCCTCCCATCCCCATCAAGTTTATTCACACAGAAAAAAATTGTTTTACTCAGCAGAACTCCAAATTTTACTTTTATGTTTACTTTGCAGTTATTTTATAAAATGACTGGAAATAAATACTGAGAAGCAGAGTAAACAAGTCTAGACCTGATATAGTTTATTTTAATAGCTCATATAAATAGACAGCTCTTCACAATTAAAAAAAAAAAACAAAAAACCCAACTAACAAAGAGAAAAAAAGCCTCACCAAAATTCACAATATCATAATTTTCAGGTTTTTTTTTTTTTAATTTACCTCCATTTGATCCTAGTATAGGTTACGGTAAATATGCCAGCTCTGCAATCCCATTAGCACAATCAACACTGCACAGAAACAGAACCTGATAATTCAGTCCTCTTCAGAGGTATTTTGTGCACTGTACCTTGAATTTTACTGGAATCATCGCATAACTATTAAACACTCACTTGTAATTGTTTTTTAACACTTGTTGTTCAACATTGAGAAATTCATAACTTCTTGAGTCAACAGCTTCAACCTTGCACCTCAGAGCCTGCTATTTGGCCAAAGATGATGGGTTTGGGCATGACATATCTGTTTCATGTGTATTAAGCATGTCTCTGATTAGCTAGAAAATACAGACAGACATTTAATGAATACTTGTTACATTTTAGTTAAGGAAACATGCAAACTAGACAGAATTACATAAAATTACAGCATAGTAACAATGAAATGGAATACTCAAAAGAACATTTCTACTTGTTAAGACATAGTTTGGAGCAGGAGCAAACAGCTGTAGAATCCCATGAAAACAATTCAGAAGAACAAGATATATGAAAAATAAACTGCTTCTGTAGAATTCCAAATCAAGCTTTGGATGGAGCCCGCTTGTAACAGCTCCACAAACCAGTATTTGTGCTTGGTTACCATTTTTATTTTGCTTATGAGGCAATTCTTACTTCTTAGAATCTGTCATTTTGTCCCCGAGGCCACTATCCAGCTAGAGCAGTAGCACAAGGTACCCATGTAATTTTCTCAGATCAGGAGAAAGAAGGACATCTAGCTTTGAAAAGATGGTAATGCTACACTTCACTAAGCCATGGGAAAGCTTTATGAGACATAGTAATTTTTTGGTATCAGAAATGTCAAAAGGTTTTAATTATCAAAAGATTTCCAAGGTTAAAGGAACTATTAAAATTTGTTCTTTTAGAACAGTAAGGAGCCTCCTTCCCTTTACCTCTCCCCCTTTATATTTTGTAACTTACAGAAGACTGACTTCTGGATATCCTTTGCCAAAAGAAAGAGGTATCTCTGGCAGAATCTATGGAATTTATGTTACAATCACAATACAAGGAAGAAATTTGAGTTTGCTCTATAGTTACAAGAGTGATGTAGCTGTCAGAGCTCTGACTGCCTCTCGCCTCTCCAGAGGGCCTGGCTGCTTGGGCTTAGGGCCAGCTTTGACAGTGCAGCTGTGGAGCCTTGAAAGAGAGCTGTGAGAAGACTCAGCAGATTCCTGCCCCTCCTTTGCTCAAGAGATGCCTTTGAGCTTAGGTTCTTGCCCTTGGTCTCTTGGCTCAGCCATGTTGCCGATATGCCTGCATCCAGCCTCCCACCTCCCTGGTTCTGACCCAGATCCTATGGACTCGAGTTCCCAGTTTGACCTTGGACCTGCCAGACAAGCCATAATGAGGAGGCAATCTAGACTGACCCTAGCTACTATCACCAGCAGTCACTGTCACCTGCTCTGCTCTTCCTATTTGGGTACTGTGGGACTAGTGCCACTGCCAGTGGTATAACTGCCCTGGCCTTGCTCACTTTCACCCCCAGCCCCATCCGCCTGCCCTTAGGGAGCCCTTGCTGCTGGGCGCCCGGGCTGCGTCTGTGTGTGCACTGAGCACACCTCGTTGGCAACCCACCGGCAGGCTTAGAATTTCCCAGCTAGTTTCTGCAAAGATGAGACAATGGACTGACTTGCAGCAGAGTAATGGAACTCCCGACTGACTGAACTCCTAGCCAGCTTAAAAATGAAGGAACTGACTAAGTAACACAGGAACTGAGGGGGAGCTATGGGGGGAGCTATCTCCAAATCCCTGGAGATTTCCCTAGGCAGGCCAGCTGTGCTTAGACCAACTGAAAGATGTTATCTGTTTAGATGTGCTGACTAACTTCTTGCACTAACAATCCAGGCAGTCCAGGGAACTCCCCCAAGCAGTTTGTGCTGTAGAAGCAGGAACAGACCAAGCTGTAGACAGATTGGTAATTTTAAGTAGTCTCTAGATACTGTTCCTGCATATGCAGGAAAGGAAAGGGTACACAGAACAGTCTTTTCATATAGTTAAAATAGCTTAGAAATATTTTGTATATAGTTTAAGATAATCAATAGAAACTGATTATGTATATGCTGAAGTAGTTGCTAGGGTCAGCTGCATGACAACAACGTTCCGTGATTCTCATTTGATCCAGCTGAAGATGCCATCACAACAATGACTGCAATGGAAACTCCTGTCACCATCTGGACAGCAACTGGTCTTGCTGTTTAAAACACTGAATTTCCTCCATGAGTGTTACTCTATTCATAAGATTCCAATTATTTTTTTAAATTGACAGCCTGTGACTAACTGTGAAAGTATCCTGTCAATTTATGTAGTGGGCACGTTCAAAACTGGTATAGCACAGTGCAGATCAGGGCTTACTAGCAATCTGGAAAAGTTACCTGACACAGGTCCTGTTTCTAGATAACAGCTTTTTGGAAACTTTATAGTCTATTTCAGTTTTGTGACATATAACTTGATAGAATTATATCATCATCTCTTGCAGTGCCACCTCACCAGCTCCCTCATCCAGTGCATTCTTCACTTGGAGTAAAATATCTTCTGCTTTGCTCACCTTTAAAAGAAGAGATTATTAAACTAAAAGCTATGGCAAAATTGCAGAAAGAGCACAAAGCAATAAATACTGAAAATGGATTATTTAATTCCACACTGAAATAAAACTTTAACTCTTGTTAGTGCAATATCCACAAAATATTTTCTTGCAACTAGGATATGAAAACAGTATTTAAAAGTTGGATATTATTCTGCCCTTATACTGGGCTACTTGCAAAGTACCTCAAGCAGTTAAGAGACTGTAAAATAACCTCCCTGAAATAAAACAGAATATGAGTCAGATTGAAAGATAATGTTCCTTAATATCTTGTCACTTCATATTGTCAGATTTAATGCATTGATGAAATAACAGAAAGCAGAGGATAACAAATTTCTTACTAAATGTCTAAGTGCACTAGTTCATCCTAAAATACATAAAGCAGAGTAGAAGTCCTATTTATAAAGTGCAACCTACAGATGAAATGAAAATAATGATTAATTTTAGACAGTTTATCCAGACAGACAGGATATAGATTTGCTTGTATGTGTATATTCCTTCTCAGTTAGAAAATTTTCACAGAATACTCTATGTTATTTTGTCTTCTCAAGGCAGAAGGAAAAAGGCAAAATGCTTTTTAATTTACATGAGCCACAGGCAACAGCTAGTAAAATGCTGACATTAGAGGCTGCATAGCAATGCCTCACTGCAGTTCAATATTGATCCAAGACTGGTCTCTGTCTCACAAATGCCTTTGGGGGAAAAAATGGAGGATTAATCTAACTGAACAGCAACCCACTTCTTAATTATTGTGTTTCAAAAATCCAGAGATTTTTTTTCTTTCAATACAAATGCTATTTGTCTTGCAAATTAATTATAAGCAGGAAGAATTAGTGAAAACAGTTTTATCATATTCTTACAGATTGATGCACTGAGATACAGAATCTTTTAGGTCTATGGTTCAGCTCTTGCAAAAGCTACCAATGACTGAACATTATTTATCAAATATTTATCAAATTCCACCTACCTGAAATACATTAGGAATCTTAATATCCAAACAATTGCACCTCATAAAAAGCATTTACCGCAAACAGCATTCCTTATGCCTTTGCTGATTTATGCAATGCACTCACTACTGTCTCTGAGTACACATATACAATATTACTAATGTACTACTTACTCACCAGAACCTACATAAATGTGTATTATTTCCACATCAAAAAGTGAAAGGAATATTCTTCTACCATACATCAATTGAAGAGCATCAAAAGTGAGTTTCATGTAATAAGATTAGGGCAAAGTCATTCCAGAACTGGGGACCTTTTACTGGCAAAGCTCTTCCAATTTAAAACCAACGTAACCTTCAGGTAATTTTGCCTTCAGTGATAACAGAAATGAAGAAAACTCTCATCTTAAACAGTCATTTTTCTGGGTTTTTGTTAAGTTATATGAACTTAAAATTACATGAATAAACATTATCCTCTTAAACATCTAGGGAGCAAAGCAAAAGAATTGAGGTATGTGGGAAAGTGGGATTAAACGAGCCATAGACTTAACAAAGGGGTGGACAGGCAGTTACTCTTAATAACAGCTGTAATATCCAAAGGCCTTAAAGAGTAGCTCTGTGTTAATTACATGTGTCATCTGATAATGCAGACAGGGACTATAATCAAAACTATTTTTCCATTACAAGAGAATGGCTGACTGAAGCAGGGTTGAAACATACTGGCAGGAGACACTGCCTTCTATGACTATCTTCTGTGATTTGACTCACTTCATGGATCCTCCCATAAGAATTTTACAAATTGCTATGAAATGGAAAAGACAGCCATCTACCCTAGGGAGTACAGCATGTTTCTAGTGTCATGATTCTAAAGCAAAATTTGAGATAAAAATTTCTGAAGCACAGATTTGTTGAAGTGCAGGAGCAACAAAAGTGTAATTACCAATCCCAATCTGAAACACAACATACGTGTTTGCTGGGAAAAAATTACTTCTGACAGCATTTACATATTCATCTTCACAGAGTAACAAGAATTAACTTACATCATTTAGGCTTATGTTGTTTACTGATTCAAGTAGTAAACTATCCAAGTAGCCAATAGCTTCTGCCCAGATCAGTTCCACAAAATCACTAACTTCCTGACATATAGCGCTTGAATGGATGGCTTCTTCTAGAAGTAACTGTAGTAAAATAAACACAATTCAGTGAAAAGACAAAGATGCAAGTAATGGCAGTGAAGTTCTTAAACAGATAATTAAACTTTCCTATTCCCATAAACCATACAGTGCGCAATGCTCATTCATGCCTAGTATAATGTCTTCAGCCCCATCGAACTGAAGGGAAGGTTTGCTTTTATAAATTCTTTCAAGTGGAGAGCACAACAGGCCAGATGGCCATGACCTCTCTTGAAAACTGAGACATAGAGTCTTGGAGAAGACAGAAGTTGATTTGCTTGATATCTTTATCAGTACATTGTACTATCAGGTACATGGACATAGTAGTCTGCACACCCCAGCCATTTCCTTTTTTGCACAGCTGCTAAATGAACAGATGGTTCAAAATGGCCAGTGTGTTACAACATCTCTAACAGATGACACTAGATCTCTAGTTCAGAAAGCTCTGGTGGGAAAGACATTATTCCTGTGAAAATAAAAAATTGGAGCACAAAGCTACAGGAGAATAGAGAGGCCATGAAAATCAGTGCAATTCATACATCAAAAAGAGTTGTGAAAACAGATTTTCTCATGTTCTTCTGAGGAACCTTGTTAAATCATTTACTTGAGCTTTTTCTCACTGCTCTACAACTCCAGAAGCTGCCATTAAAAAATTCTCACACACATTTGGACATTCTACATTACTTGTTTATATGGCATCAACCACGCAGCTTCTGAGATCACTAGAGGACATATGTGGGCCTTTCAGCATTGCTGGATATAATCTATGTGCCAGTTGTGCCCTATAATAGAAGCTAACCATGGTGGAATAGAGAAGTAGATAAAGTACAGTGAGAACGTAAATGGGAAAAAAATTTCTGTCACACTACAACAATTTTAAATAGCAGTAAAACATTGTCTGAAGAGTACTTTAGGGAGCAGAATCCAACTGCTATTGCCATTGGGGTGAGTCCTGTTACTGATTCCAATATGATCTACAACAAGCCTGTGACATCTGTAGAGTGTGCAGAATAATTTGACAACCAAAGTCATACATCCCACAACAATTCTGTTTGCTATATTAGCACATCACTCTTTAGGTATCACATTTGTTGATAATGCATCTACTGAGGAAAAAAAAAAACTATCATGAATATGACTACATTTACTTTTAATGTGTTTAAGTACTGGGAACATTCACTCAATATTCCAGAAAAAAATAATTTCAAAACATTTACATATAAACAGTTCCCCTTAACTTATGGCTGTATCACTGTAATCTAGAAAATGTTTACCACATTCAGAAAATTGGAAACTAAAACAAATTATTAAGGATGGAAAAGTGTAAACATGCAAGTTGTACAAGCCTTTTGCAATTTTGTAGAAGCTAAAGATTCTGCTTCTGGTGGAAAAGTTTCTCTAAGCGGGAAATCCTGGCTCTTCATGTCTGTAATAAAAGTCTCATGCTTTTCTCTTATTTCTTCAGCAGTATTAGTTAAGAATTGTTTATTATTCTATAAATTAAAAGAGTAAAGTTACTCAAAGAAACTATATAGAGACTTAAAGAATCAATTTTACCAGACACTGCTCTAACAGCTGACAATCCACACTTAACTTCTGAGTAGTGATTTAACAGGCTTCCAGCAAGGCAGCGCTTTCATGAGGGTTCATGGGACACGAAGAACAAGCACAGGCCTCCATAAGCACAGGCCTCCATATACAAACCCCACAGTGACAAGGTAGGTTCACCTAAATGTGGGCTGGAATAACTTGTTCTATCAATTGAACTATTCAAAATTTATCCCTGATACAGCTCCTTTGACTTGAATCTAATGTTGTTACAATGACACAGACAGAAAGTGCTATACCACAGCACATACATAACTTGTATGCTGAGAGATACATTTAGGTTGCCCTCAAGACAAGCTTTTCTGTCTCTCAATAGTATGTCAAGAATATCACTCACTATAACATTTCAGCATGTAAATATGTCATTATACAGTTTAGATATTGCCAGGAAAATATATGTTAGTGTGAGGCAGGTGCACCCAGTGTTGAAAGCTAACTCTGAAACTCAGCTAACATCGTATCAGGCCAAGATGTTTTTGTAAGTAAAGGATAATAAATCATCCCTAATCAGAAGAACAAACATTAACCAAGGACATCCCGGAGCAACTAGACCTCGAAGGAGTGCTGAGAAACTGATAAAAGGGAACATCCTATCCCAGAAGGTGCCGAAAAACAGTAACTAGGGGAAAGGTAATTCCAGCAGGGGGAGATCGTGACCTCCAACTCATGAGCCCCCTACTATAATTACACCCCAGACTCAAATTGAAGGACAACTGAGCATGCTCATTAATTTAAATAGTAGGCAAAAAGATTTTAACCAATCATAGGTAATCATAATACTGCATATGTATTAGGAAATTGAATATGGTAATGAGCGTGTATAAGTAGATGCTGACGATGATTTGGTGTGCTAGCTTTGTGGAATTACCACCTAGCACCCATCTCTGCGCAGAAATGAAATAAAATCGATATCTCAACTCAGTGTGTGAATTGGATTGTTGCACACCAGCTAACGAACTCCCTTTGTGAGACAACACCAGGACCACGCTGTGTTGCTGCCAAGTCCCCAAACAGTTAATCTGAGCAAGTTTTAAGCAAACACACAGAGTACAGGAGCCAACAATAAATCTAACTTTTTATGATAAAGCTTAACAGAATGACCTCCTATTATCTATATCTAAGGATTAGCCTGCAAATAAGAATGAAAAGCATCTGAAGCTCTATGGAACAGGTTTGTTCAACATGCATAAAGAAACAAACAGATAATATCAATGAATGGTTCATACCTTTGTTACATTTGATGCACTGAAGTGTGCATACAGTCAAAACAGAAACTTGCAATGCTCTTGGGAACACTGTAATTCAATAACTACAAAACCTTTGCTTTCCTTGGAGTTAACGTAAATGGAGAAATAAATAAAGCCCCCCCCAACCCCCAATTTATTGCTTAAGTATGTTTCATTCACATCATATTGCACCAAGTACTTCCCCTTGTCCTACTTATTTTTTCACTCCATTTAGAACCACACGCTATGACTGGACAAGAAAAGCAGCAGAATTATTCATTATTTGTATCATAGTAACAAGCAGAAGCTCCTCTCAGGGCTTTGCTGTACTGATTGCTGTACACTTCCATCATTTTGTGTTTTGAAAGACTTTTAATAAAAAGTTTAAAATCTAAGTTAGATTTAACACATAACAGCCATGATAACATATATCTTGTCAGAAGTAAGTATATTATTCTACTGCAATACTTTGGTGAGAACACTACAGCGATAATAAAAAAGTTTTATTTGGGTAGAATTAGGCTGCACTGAAAGACAGAAAGCATTAAAGTACTTTTCAATGCTCCTCTTTGCATTGCAGTACATGATAACATAGAAGAATTACTGTTGATGTGTATAAAACTGTAAACCTTTTATTCATCTACTGATCCTCCTACATTTGCTCACAATAACAGAAAGGCTTACTTTTTCAAGGACACTGTATTTTGCAACTTCAAAATCCTGGGGGGAAAAAAGGAGTATCTTGATCATTTTCACTGAAAAATCTGGAATGGAATCAGAGAAATTAAAATTACATATGCCCCATAAATACTGTACTGTAATAGGCTGCAACATTATACTAAAGTAAGAATTAATGTAAGAAGATAAATCTAGTTTTCAGCACCAAAATGACAACAAAAAAAGTTTTGAGAAATTAAATCCCACCCAGACAAGCTGCTGCACTAACAGGTCAGAATGCCCAGTGTGAACCTGAAGATAAAGACTAGATTTCAATCTTCATTCTTTAGAAAAAACTATGGAAGCAACACAATAAATGTATTTTCATTGCCTAGTTACATGTTAATTTTTTAATAGCTTGGTCAACTACCTGTGCTGTCTCAGGCTAATCCCTCCCTTAATGCTAACTTTCACATTAGGATATATATGTGTAGTCATATCCTTCAGCATCAGGACTCTTAGACCAAGTGCAACTTCTAGTATATTCCCACAGAGTAACTAAATACCTACCCTATGACTGAACAGCAGTCTCTGAAATGAAAGCTGCATTTTGTTAATAGATTTAAGAGTGCTGGAGCTGTTTTTGTTCCTTTAACTCAATAATTAGAAACAGTTACAACAATACTGCTTCCCTATCAACTAAGAGCAGTCTCAGTTACCTTGATTTTCAGCTCTCCCAAGAATTTGCATGGGAGAAAGAGATGCTCAGCACTTCTAAAAACAATGAATTGGACTGGATTGCAAAAACCCGTGTGAACCAAGAAAAGAAAAATATTGTGATGATAAACAGAGCTCCAATCAGAAATTCATAAAGCTTGAGCTGTACTAATGTCTGCTGAGTTGTCAGAAGCTTTGTATGTGTTAAGGAGCTGGACTGTAGGTGCACACTGAGATGGAAAAATGTAAAATGTAAATGTAAAATGTAAAGTCATCTATCTGGACTTCCAAAAAGCCTTCGACATGGTCCCCCACAACATCCTTCTCTCCAAATTGGAGAGATATGGATTTGATGGGTGGACCGTTCGGTGGATAAGGAACTGGTTGGATGGTCGCAACCAGACGGTAGTGGTCAACGGCTCGATGTCCAAATGGAGACTGGTAACAAGTGGTGTTCCTCAGGGGTCCGTACTGGGACCAGTGCTGTTTAATATTTTCATCATAGACAGCAAGATCGAGTGCACCCTCAGCAAGTTTGCAGATGACACCAAGCTGAGTGGTGCAGTTGACACGCCTGAGGGACGGGATGTCATCCAAAAGGACCTTGACAGGCTGGAGAGGTGGGCCTGTGCAAACCTCATNGCTCTGGTGTGACCCCACCTGGAGTACTGCGTCCAGCTCTGGAGCCCTCAGCACAAGAAGGACATGGACCTGTTGGAGCGGGTCCAGAAGAGGGCCACAAAAATGATCCGAGGGCTGGAGCACCTCTCCTACGAGGACAGGCTGAGAGAGTTGGGGCTGTTCAGCCTGGAGAAGAGAAGGCTGCAGGGAGACCTTATGGCGGCCTTTCAGTACTTAAAGGGGGCCTATAGGAAAGATGGGGACAGTCTTTTTAGCAAGGCCTGTTGTGACAGGACAAGGGGTAATGGTTTTAAACTAAAGGAGGGGAGATTTAGGCTAGATACAAGGAAAAAATTTTTTACAATGAGGATGGTGAAGCACTGGAACAGGTTGCCCAGAGAGGTAGTGGAGGCCCCATCCCTGGAAACATTCCAGGTCAGGTTGGACGGGGCTCTGAGCAACCTGATCTAGTTGATGATGTCCCTGCTAACTGCAGCAGGGTTGGACTAGATGACCTCTAAAGGTCCCTTCCAACCCAAAGCATTCTATGATTCTATGATTCTATAAAATCAATTTCCACAGTCAGATCCAAAGGTTGAAAAAAAATTATAAATTCATACACACAGAATACAGAAAATGAAGAAAGAATAATTTCATCTTCCACTACATTATTGAGATAATGAGAGCCACCTCCAGAAGTCACTGAAACAAATAGGGAAGTGTTTTTTTTCTTCCCCCCCCTATTTACAGAAATATCAACATAGATGTATCAAAATATATCTTTAATTGTATTTTTTTTTACCTAAAAGTCCCTACTTTGGACTCCATTCTTCTCTCACTGTCTTCAATAACAGTAAGGCTGGAATTGTTGTTTTCATTTTTCTTTGTGGTACTTTTATTCTCAGCAGATGACAGGTCTTCCACATCTGCAATCAAAACATTTATTTACTTGGTATAATATCTGGTTTCTCTAATGTAACTTATGAATAGTTAATAAAAACAATACTACTATTTAATATTCATAAATATTTTACATGTTGAAACAAGTTAACACCTTCTAAGGTCACATTTTATTCAGCCATATCAGGATACAGAGTCAAGTATTGAAGAGCAACTGCCCCAACTGCCTCACTGCTACAATTAGTACCTTCCTGGGTCATGCCAGTGCTTATTCCCTCCAGGCACTTCGCCACCCTGACTTCTGTGACAGGAAGGGGAAAAAGAATTAGGGCACATAGCTGAGAGCTACACTGTGCTACTTGACCACAGAGCCTGAGAACTATTCCTCCATGGCTCACGTTGGTTTTGGGAGTTTTTGGTTGGTTTGCCTTTTTTTTTTTTTTTTTTTTTTTTTAAAGTTGCAAAGATATAGTGTATGAATGCAGTTTTACTTTTAGCTTTAAACTATTTAGGATTGCTACAGAATGGATCTACCCAGCTTCAGCCATGCATGCCCACGGCCTCTGCTGTGCAAAATCAGATTTGTCTAACAGACTCAATGACACAGCAAATGTACAAATGCAGGGGTCCTGATTCTCATTCTTATATATAGTTCTGAAAATTGTACTGATTCATGACATGAAAATGTTCATAAAATAAAATGTATTATGTCAAAAGTAACTACTTCTAAAAATACTTAAAGGAAAGACTAGCACCCAGCAAAATGCAGGAGATGCAAAAGGAAATAAAAAGCATAGTTACTAGGAAGAAAAAAAGAGAATTAAAACACTAATAACTTTTGGGATGATAATTTTTGCTGACTGTACACATTAAATAGAATTATCTTTCTCATCTCTTTTTCACGTTCTTTGGCTTGTCTCACAGCATTAAAATGAACATTTGTCTTTTTTCCTTCTACACAGAGTTATAGCTGTTTGCATCCGAACCATGTTACGTATTGGAATGCTTGAAGTTCTTCTGTGTTAATTATGTTGTATTAAATATTTCTAGCCCATGTTAACCTGTTCTCTAGCTATCTTATTTTCTCGTAATTTTGACTTCAAAACGTAACACTTCCTCATACAAAGGCATTGAAAACCCACTGCATTCTGCTGAAATTAACTAAAACTTCCAGGTTACTGTCATTTTTTTCCCAGTGGATTCAAATGAAGACAGTCATTGGAGTAGCTTTTTTTGTTATTTTTAATATTTTATCCACATTTCCAACTTGAAGTCTTATTTGAAGTTTCATTAAAAGAAAAGAAAAAAAAAATCAATGGAAAGCCTCCACAGAATGGAACTAGTATTTCTTTTCCGAAAAATTCTGATTTTTTTAATCAACTTTATTGCCAGTTTCCATGGTTGCTGATTTCTTAAAAGCTGATTCTAAATATTCATCTTCTAAAACATCCTTTCCCAAAATAACTTATAGATGAATAAACTATGTCAAACTGTCTGTCTGTCTGGCCGGCCTTTGGTCAGAAGTGTCATCTTGTGATTTATTAACCTTATATGCATCAATCTGTAAAAGCTTCCCCTTTTCAACTGATTTCCAAATGAAATCTGCACATAAAACAGGGACCTGATACTTCTGAATATTTTTTAGATCACGACAGCTGAGGACATCAGCAGTATCCACAAGAACATGTGTACTCTGAAAGACAGGTTACAATTACAGTTGCTATGCACACATAACTACAATATTAATCCAAATACTGTTTATTTGCAATTCATACTGGTACAATCCTAGAGTCCAAAGGAAACAGTTAAAAAATAGACAACCTTTTTGGACCATATTTTAATTGAAACATCTAATTTAGAAACATGGTACCTCTGCACTTCACCCATAGACAGCAGAGAGAGCAGGACTCTTTCAGGGAACAGTTCAGCTGAACTAAAACATGGATATCTTCAGAGTGTGTCCACTTTTCTACAGTAACTACGAAGATATGAAGGTGACTAGGTGCCTAATGTTCTGTAGAGCTTTTAGCAGCACATAGGAGGTCCAGTAATCGGCCAAGTTCTGTTGTGGCCAACATGGTACAAACCCAAAGCTATTCAGGGTAAGAGTGTTAAAAAAAAAGCAGCTGGGCAAAATGCTGAATAATCATAATATGCTTTGGTAGCCTTGTAAAGAATCATACATTGTTTTACTGGAATCATATATATGCTGGAAGTTAAAACTTTCTGCATAGTTAGGACAAAATAAAAACATTTAGAGAAGTCAAATCAAATAAAATGGTCATAAGTAAGAGGCAGTGGATTTTGCATTTCGAACAGTTAACATTAAGCATGCAAGAACTGATGGATACAGATAAATGAAATGAAAGGTTATTACATCAGAATGAAATTGATCTATTTTACTTGGAAACAGGATGATAAATGCATGTACTTTTATTTGTCACATATGACAAAAGTACAGCTTTAAAAAGTAAAAGCTCTTCCCTGATACAGTAGCACTGAGCCCAGATCTGTTCTGAGGTTCTTTTTAATCTTTAACCATAACGTAACTTCTGAAGCTTGGGTAAGATTTACCCTGAACAGGTTGGCCACTTGTTAGCTGTTCTCAGCATCCTAGAGCTCACAAATTTTAGGTATTGAAACATCTCTCTTCCCACTGTATTTATAAAGATGATTCAAAATACAGATTTCAACTAATACATATTTGTACTGCATTAACTCTTAGTTCATTTGCTATTTTCAATAATTAATTTTTTTTAGCAAAGCTGATTGTTTTTATGAGGCAATTTCCTTGTCCTTTTCCCCCCAAATCATGTCTGGAGATCAGCAGTTTGGTGGGATAAATGTGAGCCTTAATTATTGCCCACCCACTGCTTCTTTAGAAGATCACAGCCACCACAAAGAGATGTGTCAACCCATCTTGGAAGATCCTGAATTTACAGCACAAAGAAATCTATCACATCTCTGGAATACCCTTGCTAGACCTTGATATGTTATTCTTCACTTTCTCTCCTAAACAGATGTGCATTGTCAGAGTCACCAGGAAACTACTGGGCTCTGAACAAGATGATAATGTACCTGCAATATTCCTTTTCTTCACACATTCTTTTCTTTTTCCTTTAATGTCAACACCTTATGTTACGTATAATTTAAACTGCAGACTCTCTGAGGACAGCATATACCATTTTTGCTGTTTGTAAAATCGCAATCGCCTATGGGAGCTATACATAAGAGTAGGATTTAAAGTAATTCACCCAATGTTGTATTAGGAAATGTTACACAAGAGTGAGAGGGAGAAATTAACTCACTTACTCATACTCTTCTCAAAATTAAAAAAATGTATACAGAGAAAACAAAAAACTGAAACCATAATACAATGCATTACCTTCCCCCCGAGGTGGATTAGAAGTAAGCACTCTAATATGACAGTATTTATGAGCTTGCTGTAATTACTAGCTATGGGAAGGAGGAAATAAATGTCACTTTCAAGTGGCAGAAGTAACAAGGTATTATGCTTTCACTATGAAGTTAGATAATGTTAGACAATTCCCTGTCGCTGACATGTGAATCCTTATATTGTTAAGGCATTAGCATGTTCCTCAGCGCACTTCTAGCTTCTTGACAACTCACATCCTCCCAGTTTCCAGGCATGGTTTGGGAAACAGATCATCATCATGACCATTCCCATTAGGCAGTCTGGATATGAACACTGGGGCCTGAGGACCAAGAGAGTCCTAGTACAGGTGCAGGCAAGCCACGCCAGCTGGCCACAGTACCTGCGAGCATTCCCAGGCATGTATAATGTACCAGTATAGATGCAGCCCACTGATTTTATTGCTGTGCCTGTCATGCAAACAGGCTCCCTGATTTATCCATGCTGCGTGTTTAATATATATTCAATATAAAAAGCTGTATTTAAATAAAAAAAAGGCAATATCACAGACTTCTAACTCTACAGCCATCTTTTCCTCACTCTAATCAAATGCTTGCATTAACAATGACATAACCAAAACACAATTCAGTGATGCATCTCCTTATTCAGTCTCCCCTCTCTGACAAGAGAAAAACAGCATGGCAATTTTATCCAGGAAAAAAACCTCCCTAGTTCTTTCGTGGAGGGAGAGTATTACTCTTGATTTTTTTTATGTGACATTTCAGTACTACAGAGCCAGATGCATTAAAAATGTAAACTGAGTATTTCCGTTTAAATATTGAACAGAGAGATAATCTCTACAGTTCTTATTTCTCTACAGGTCACAGGATTAACACTCTACAACACTTGCACCACTTGATATTTTCCTACTGAGATCTCAGAAATAAACCTGGAACTTACCTTGTGATTAAGCGCAAAATTAACTACTCCACCATTTTCTTTTATGCATGCTTTCAGCCTGCTCTTCTCCTGAATGGCTAAGTATTTAACTTTAATAGAGAACACACAGTTTGCAAAGATTGCCATTGCCCTCCTGTTAAAAGAGAAATTTTTTTTTTTTTTGGTTGACAAAACTTTCATTCCCACTATCCACCTAAGTAGTCT
>VYZW01038307.1:1674-14166 GCA_013401315.1 Balaeniceps rex | reverse complement strand
AAAGAGGAACACACAGTTTGCAAAGATTGCCATTGCCCTCCTGTTAAAAGAGAAATTTTTTTTTTTTTTTGGTTGACAAAACTTTCATTCCCACTATCCACCTAAGTAGTCTCTCACCAAATATATTCTTTGCAACTCTACCAAGTTCCAAAACAAATCTAATTTTATTAGCATGGTAATCAAATCCACTCAGAACATCTCTTAATCAGGTTTGTTTTTTTTTTTTTAATGATGTGGAAAATCTAGTGTGACCTACATTTTCAGGGAAGTCATGGCTTGAACTAACTGCCAAACTCTTGTCTTGATCTCTTGCGGCTAATACCCACTGTTAGTAATATGGAATTATCTTAATTTAGACTGGAACAACCTCTCTTTCAGTTCCCCTTTCACACAGTACCATTATAAAATAATTATCTTTTTCAAGAATGTAAACTGCTTTTCATATTTCCACTCACTGATTTATAATCTGTAAATATAAAAAAAAAAATCCCACAACATTTAAAAAGAACTTTGGAAAACTGATCCAGATTAAACCCAACACAGCAAAAAAAAAAACAAACCAAAACCAACAACATCATCCCCAAAATCAAGAGGCTAATTTTAATCCAGATCTGTTTTCTGGTTGAATTCACCCTCTGGCCTACAACAAAGACTTACAAAAAGGAGTAGTGTAGCAGTGGAAGTGATGGAGAGGTAGGGGAGAGATGGAAGTAGGGGGACTGCTTCTCTTCTCAGCAGTGTCAACCTAAATGGTCTGCAAAACAACTTGAATGAAGATCAGCTGCGTGGCATTTGTGACAAACTATGCTAAGATAGGAGAGGCTGGGAAAATTTTATTTAAACAGGAGTAGAATTTATGACAACAAAATATAACAGCAGCATCTGGCTTAAGTGATTAAAATGTATCATCAATGTATATTTATTTTCCTGGATGCCTATGAGTGTAAAGCTATTTTTAAACTTATGAGAATTATAGTGTAAATGAGAACACTACACAGAGCACTGAGCTCTTTATATAGCATATGAGCTCCTCAGCATGTCATGGACTTTCTAGGGTTTCAGAGCCCTTCAAGGGTAAATGAGTGGTAAGTGCGAGCTAGAGGGCCACCCACTGGGTGGGTTCAGACAGAAGCCAAAAGCAATGCCCCCACTAAGCTTATTGGAAGCACAATGCCCAGTTTAGTTTTCTCTGAAAGGCATTCAGAGGGTACACCTCAAAACCACCTTGAGAACTTAATCAACATAAGGCAGCTCTTGACAACCAAAAGATTTGGCTTAAAATTGCATCGCTGCTCCAAGCCAAACTGCTAATGCAGACACACAGAATGAGAGGCAGAACAAATAATCCTGGACTCACAGGATGAGGCAGAACAAACAAGAAATTGCTTGTTCGAAAGTAAAGATAATGTGAAAGGAAAGCAGTTCTTGTGTTAGCCAAAAATGCCTGATATTAAGTACCCTCTCTCTTGGGGAGGCCATTCGGAGCAAAAATGACCTTTCTCCAACTTAATGAGAGCTCCCACATAGACTGCAAATTCTGATTAAGCTTCTATCCTACTTCTATAAGTAAACAACACCTACATTAAAGACTGCAAAAAGCAAAGCAGATGCTGTTTGAGCCACTTGTGTTCATTTACCAATTCACATTTTTCTGCACTATGTATGTGCAAATGAGAAAACATTTACTAGAACAGTTTCTTTACTAGTTTCTTAGGACTAAAACAAAAGAATTTAATTACTCAGTAGGTTCTTCTGGCTTAAAAATTAGTATTGGTCAAATTGCACCAAAGCCTTTACAAGGTCAACAAAACCTTTACATCAACCCTGCAGAAAGATTCCACTGTAGTGTGGAGAGAGAATAAACCAAGAGACAGTAACAATGCAGAGGAAATGTTTAAATGGCACTGACAACAGAACTTCACAATCTAATATATGATTATTGTTTGATGAATTTATCAAGGACCCAAGTCTAGAGCAGATGCTAGGATAAGGTTTCAGATTAAAAAAAAAAAACAAACCAAACCAAACACATTAGCCTGAAGTAATTTTAGGGTGAGGTTTAGAGTATGTTTCCTATACTACGCTTAAGGAATGTGTTTCTTTTCTTACTCTATGGCCTATTTGATTTTCAATGTATGCAACTATACTTGTTCTTTGGTGTAGTGAAAAAGGAATCAGATGGCCAGCTACTGTGGAATAATTTAAATTATTAGCTAAAAAATAAGGAGCTAGTCAAGGAGAGAGAGCAACATAATTCCTTTGAATTCAGGGTTTCATGAAAATCTGGAAAATCAACACTACCAGACACAATTTTATACATGTCTGTATAATTTTATCTCAGAAAGGTAATCTATAGGAAGGGCCCAAATCATCTACTGCACTGCACACCCGATAGAACTGGCAACTCTGTAATGGTAATATGTGCGTTTAGGTCAGGCAGACAGCAGATCAAAGGGCACATGAGGTCATGATATACCTGTATTTCGTGGCTCTCGTTTTTGTTTTTCATGGCATTAGCGCTGCTTTTGGCATTAAAGTACTCTGTGCTCACACAAAAAAACAACTCTCCATACTTTAACTAAGAGGTTTTCACAAGATACTATGTTATCTGAGGTGATAAAAATATTTTACGATGCAGCCTTGTTATAACTTGGCTCTGCAGGAAACTGTACATTTAAGAAGCTCTACCTAGTGGTACAAAGTATTATTTTAAGCTGCTTTGGTCAACTTTATTTTGAATCTTGTCACAAACAAGATAGATTAATTTGAGGCATATATAAGGACAAAGGTGCCACTGCCAAAGGCTTCCTTTAATAACCATAGTATGGATCTGGGCGCTGCTTCCCTCTTCACTAGAGCTCTGTGTGCACTAGTTTTCTCAATATATTCTCTAAAGCAGATTCTGGATACTGCTGAAGTATAAGCAGAAGTTGTCTCCTCAGGAAATAATGAACTCTATTTGCACAGCCAAACCAAAAAGTTTATTAGAAGGCAATAAAATACATACAACCAATTGCAAGCATCAGCCCTGCCTATACATCCATATGTCATCCAGAAAACACCAGAAGCAACTGAAATTGGTAGCTACATGTGGTGCAAAACTCCACAAAAGTATTTTATATTACATTTTCTTATGAAAATCAAGCTGCTAAGAACTGAGAAAAAAATTCTTGCAAGAACTGATCTGTAAATAAACCATAGGTCAGCCAGTAAGCAGAAAGGAATGCATAAACTTGAGGGATTCATTTCTCCAAGTCTTTCTGCAAAGACACCCCCCCCCTTCTCTGTCCCCAGCATGAGAGGTATTAAATGACCCCTAATCCCACTCCTCTCTTTACATTTAGAGGGAGCCAAATTGTTTACACTCATCTGCTCAGGCAGCTGCCCTCCCTGAAGGATCTTCCTGCTTCCCCAACTGCGTGAGGTACAACTGGAGAGCCTGGGTGTTGTAGGTAGAAGGGCCAGGACACACTCCTACCTCCCTGTAAAATGCCTGAAGGAACAGCAACCCAGTCAAATGAATAAACGAAGCAAAGTGCAGTCTACTGCACAATAAGGGGCAGTAACCCTTGCTGCACTTGGGATGAGGAAATTGTCACTGTTAAAGCACAAGTGAACTTTGCAGTACCTGACAGAGAGCAGGAAATTGAGTTAAACATGTTCAAAGACTGTCCCTAGAGGTTTTTCTCTCCCTTGAGAGAAGATTTTATTATCTTTCATTGTTGATGTATGCTACCACTGAATAGTATCCTCTCTTCTCCTATTTCCCTAGAGGACCAAACTTCTCAAGGAATTTTAGCACTATTTGGTTTTACTCTTTTTGAATGGCAAAATTTCCAAAATTCAAAATCAGAATAGAAAACTATTGTATTTAATCTGTGTGTTGAGAATTAATTAACTGCTAATAAACACTTTTATAACTGGAATACTGTGTTGTTGCAGCACCAGATAAGGAAGTTATGCAAACCTGAACTGCTGATAATTATCACTGGTTTAATTCTTACAATTTTCATTTATGTTGATGGAGAACCATAAGGCCCCAATAACCTCAAAAGGATTTCACACAAGCACAGGAGCTTGTACTTCTTGATAAAACCACAAATTCAACACCATTGTTAGCAATGGATTATATTTTTAGCACAGAGAGGGAGCCAAAATAATTTTTTATTTTCCAACAATAGACCATGAATAATCTGTAGTCCTGCAAGGCCTTCAGTGTGCAGGTAAACTGAAAACAAACCTCTACTGTATTTTCCTACTAAAGATGTCAAAGGGACTGAATGTGATGCTGTGTTTTAAAAAGGCACAAGTACAAATCCTTGTATTTTCTAGCATAGTATTTTCTATTACTGTTAATGCAGAATCCAGTCTGAGGACAATCATGTAGATAATATATTCATAACTGGCAAAACCAAAGTGCAGGAAAGATGATGGAAAGTTTAGCAGAAAGAGCTCTGTGGAACTACAGAAAGGAACAGCGGAAATTAGAACTAGTAGTAGGCAACTGAAAGGACTGCCCTGGGTTTATACAGCCTAGAGCTCGGTTTTGTACCTGCCCCAACAGCTGCAAAAACAGGTCACAGCCTGCGACGTACAAGTTTTTGGAGCGTCATGCTCTGCCACTTACTGGAGTTTAGAGGAAAACACTAACTTCGCTCAGTAAGATAGAGCGCGCCTACAGCACAAAACGTCAGAAAGCCAGGGGATGCTTTTCGCACATTTATCTTTCCGTTCCTCCCTTACTACAGCTATTTAAAGATTAAAATGGTATAAGCAGCCGCAATAAAAGCACACTAGACGTCCAAAGCCTCACCCCTGCAGAAAACGCCACACCCAGAAAGGCTTGCGGCCCGCTCACTAGACAGGAATCTCCCCACACACCAGGCCGGGACAGCCGCTGAAGAACACTGCGCCGATACAGCCCTCTGCCTCTTCAGGAGCCCGAATAGAAACTCAGTCTCCCAGACGGGCCACCAGCGGCGACGCGGGGAGGAGCCGGGAGCCGCCTCCACCAGCGGGCCGTCCCTCAGGAGCGAGGGGCAGGCCTAGGTGTCTGAGAGGATCCCCGCCACCTCTTCCCGCCCCTGAGAGCCCCGGGCAAGAACCAGGTCAGCAGCGACTGCGGGCGCACTACTTCACTGTTGAGGCCCATCAACGGCCTCTTCGCCGCTGAGGCTCTTGGGAGCTGTAGTTCGAGCGCCAAAGCACCGCCTCGCAGCTGGGCGGGGAAGGCCGTGGCTTGGGACTACAGCTCCCAGCATGCTCGGCGGTGGGGCGGTGCCCAGCCTGTCGCGCCGGGAGGCTGCGCGATGGCGGCAGGTTTGTAATAGAAGGAGAGGGGTGGTGGCCGAAGAGAGTGTTGCTGCGGAAGCGGCTGGAGGAGCGGTGCCGCTGCTGCCGCCCCAGTACCTGTGAGGGGCCGCGGGTTGGAGCTGTCGCGGTGCGGGTGCCTTGGGAGCAGCGGGACGCGGCGGTGCGCTTGGGTCGTCCTTTGTGAGGGCGTCGCGGTGCCGCGGGCTGGGGCGCTGTCCGCGCCCGGCGGGGAAGGGAGGCGCCGGGCCTGGCCCCTCGGCCCGGCTGAGGAGAGTGGCTGTGCTCGTCTCCCCACCGGCGACCTTTGAGGGGATCCCTTCGTCCCTCCTCGCCTCCCCGGGACGGGTCAGCTTCAGCCCTGCCAGCTCTTTCGGTTGGCACAAAGGTGCTGCTGCCCTTAGGCTTTAGGGGAAGCTTTAAACTGGCAGGCTGCCTCGAAAGGGTCTCCAAAAGGTGACAGGAAAAATAGCGTGTGAACCCTGTAGGCTTGAATTTGCCTATGCAGGAATCTGTACCTCGCTGGGAACTTCCAGTGGCGTCTCAAATCAGAAGACAGTTGAAAAACATTTTTCTAAGGGAATTTCGCTATTTCTCCTAGTCACAGTTTCAAGCTTTGGTTGAAAGCATAAGCCCTTTTACAGCAGGAAAGTTAAGCGAAAGCTGGCATGAACTGATCTCTTGGGAACAAGGAAGCCTTAAGAAGTTGTTTCCTGATTAGCAGGATTGAGCCAGGGCTGCTGTGCTTGTCTGTCCTTTGTCCCAGGGCCTCATCTTTCTCTGTATTCCCCGTGACGTGCCGTATGCACAGGTACGGAGTTAATTGCCTTGGGACTCGTTTGAGGTAGTAGGGCTGAGTGGTCAGGCTCTTGCTTGCCACATTGTCATTGGCAGCAGTTCTGTCTCTTTTTCTTACTAAGTGAGGAAGTCACTTTGGGTCTCCTACCGACCTGAACTCATTCACGTTTGATGATGCTTGTAGGAATTTGGTTATCACTGAAACTTTTGCAGTCTTCAAACTATTTTTTTCGATGGATTTAAAAAAAGAAGTCAGTTGGGAGGAAGAAGCTGACAGGCAGCATGGGTGTAGAGTTTCCATGAGAAACTAAGGAAGACATGAAAAAGATAAGTGCCACTTTGAAATATGTGCAGTAAAATGTTTGTATTCAGATGGCCACTTTTAAAACTTTGCATTAATAGGAAGGTCCTGTGAGGGAAGTCTCTCTTTCAACTCCTCAGATTTCCTCTCATCTTGTGTTGCAGGCACTTTAAAAATTCCGAATCCCTCTCTGTACTACTGAAGAGAATATTATACACAGTTTTATAATATTTGAGATAATGTTAACTGCACTCAAATAAATAATAAAAGTTGGATTATGTTGACTTCCTGCACAGAAAGTGTTTGTTACTAGTTGTCCAAATTGTTTCTATTGCCTGGGGAAAAGTAGATTGTGACTTATTTTATAAATACACTAGGTTGGTTATAAGAGAATAACTTACTGGGAATCTGTTATTGTAGATTTCTTATTTTGTTTATCTGCTTAATTTCTAGGTGCTAAAAGTAGGTAACCATCCATACCAAATACCTGGAACTTTGAAAGTTTTACTGTCCTCACACTGCATAACATAATGTTGTTATGTTGATGCTATATCAGCAGATAAATTGGAATACAATTTACAAGATGCCAACTGTTGAAGATCTGGGTAGTGAACAAAACTTCATTGCACATTGGATGTCTGATAGTTCCTGTGCTGGAGTCTTATTAGATCCTAGTTTTACTGGTTTGAAAATCAACAAAGAAAATTTGTTATCTGGACCTGAAAACATCACAGCTTTCCCTGCTGAAGGGTTGCATCTTTCAGACAGCTGTTCTGTAAGTGATGACTCCTTGTGTGAAGAAGAGTCTGGCAGCTCTTGTACACTTCAGCAATATACCACTGAAACATCTTTTCCAGCAGCAGCATATAACGTAGAAACCTCTAAAACAGACTTTGTCCATGGTGAAGTAGATGGTCAGAAAAAATCTGATCACAGCGATCCACTCTTACAAAAGCTTGAACAGGTATGAGTTCTAGAATTCCTTGACATACATCAATTAAGATTTATTTTGTTTCTGCATATGATTTGTCATACCTGGAAGTAAGCAAACTCTTTGCAACGTATAGAACACAGCAAGCTTAAAGAGCAAGTCCTAAGTCACAGTTATGCCTGAATAAAAATTGGTGTCCTCCTCATGATGTGCAGTTATTGAGAGTCTAACTTCTTTTGTTTCCAGCTGGCACAGGTTCCAGTTTAAAAAGAAACTGTGGCAGTGTACTTGTTCTCAAAATCTTTTTACCTGGAAAGGTGCACACAGTTTTACAATGTTCCGTTGTTTCTTCACTTGAAGCTGTGGGAATGGGGTGCTGGTCATGACAATGGTAGTACTTCCCCACAGATATTCAGAACATGGTGAAGTTGTATGTTCATCTATAGCAACATCTTCTGTTAGTTCTTGAAGTAGCTGTGTATACCCACGTACCTGGTTTTGTTTAGATGAAGAGAGATGTTAGTGTTGAATGTGATGAAGTATCCTTGACATTGGGACAAAAAGGCCTGGAATTACAATGCTGTGATGTTATTAATTGTTTTTTTTCCAATGCAAGCATGTCAGTTAATCCACTGTAACTGGCTATACATTGGCTCGTAACTCTTTCCAATTACTAGATATGAATTGGTAGCTGGAAGTGTTCATAGGCACTTCAATAGATCTTGCTGTTAAGGATTAAGAACTCATTCACCTCCTTGTCCACTTTGCTAGCAGCTACCTCAACACAAATCCCTATGTCTGTTCACTCAGGTGGGGTGTGTGTGGATGTGTGTGTCTCCAGAGTAGAATTCCACAACTTATGTGGTGCTATAAAAGTATTCTCCTCTATTTTACATGATAGCAAAATATTTATTCACTTCTTCAGTATTGTCAGCAGTTCAAACGGTAGCTAAGTGATAGATATTAGCTGGTTTAACGCTGTCTTAAGAGGAATTGTTGTTTCCTGTCTTAGAAAGTTATTGCCAATCTAATATATTATAAAAAAAATAAATCTGATGCTTGCAGTGATGAATATAGTTTTGGATGTATGAGTTTTTTTCAGTTTGGTTTTCTGAGGATATTATTATCAGAACAGGTAGAAGTATGATTTCTTTGATAAGTGAAGGGGTTGGAGATGAGACTTAGGTGATCTTTGGATCTTGATCATTAGCTCACAGCTTCTACTTGCATAGTGCCTTACTTCTGTTTTCACTGGAATTTTAAGGGACTACAAGCAGAACTCAAGGGAAATTTTTCTTACCTGTTGCATGACAGGTGTGGTCCAATTGTTGATCTATGGAAGGATTTCATCAGGCCTCCTGTCTTTCCTTTGGAGGACCTGGAACTAGCACATATGTATGTGTTGGAGATACAGAGATGGGCATGGAGGTCCACCACCCACTGCTGTGGTTTGGTAGGGTACAGAATGCCCTGCCTTCATGTGGCCCTTGAGGCTGGTCTTGAGGCAGGGCCAGGGACTCCTGCTACACAAGAAAATGAAGACTGGATTACTGAATTTAATTAGTATTTTAATTCTTTTTTTCAGGCAGCTTTATGAGTCTTAATGTTCTCTGATGCTCTTTTTCCCCTCTCTTGGTCCTTTGTAACAGTACTGTTTGCTGTAACTGAGATCTTGGAGAGAAAAAAAAACACCCACACTTTTTCCAAAGCTTTAATTATTATGAAGTATTTCGCATTTTGATAAAAACACGGCATAGTAGAAGTTAATGTTAAAAGAGCAGAGTTTGAATGTTTTTCCCATGCAATAGAAATGAGTGTTCTGATTCCTGTTGTTTGCAGATTGGTCAATTAAAGACTAGTGGAACTGTTAATTGGGCAAACTGGAAATAGTATGTGCTTTCATAGATAGAAAAACCTGAAAATTTTGTTTAGCATAGCATTTCATATTCTTAATTTCCTTCATGTTACACTTACCTAATGGAACATCTTTAAAACAAGAAATACCTGTTGTTTTGATGACGCTAATCCTGAGGTACATTCTAAGTAAACCTAGCCTCTAATACATTTATTTTTTTGTTTGAAAAGCTGAAGGAATTGCAACAACAGAAACAGGAACAGCTAAAGAAACAACAGATGGAGCAACTTCAAAGGCTAATGGAAGAGCAGCAGAAGCTACTTAGCATGGTATCTGGCCAGACAGCAATTCTTGGTAAGTTGAGAAAGAAAGCATATGACATACTTGGAGTAAACTGAAGAATTTAATCTCATTTTCCAGATAAAATCTGAAAGTGTATTCAGTGTTCTTCATCTTGATTAGTCAAAGATAAATGCTGCATTGCTTCAGTGCCTGAAAGTTGAGTGCTACTGTAGAAGGAATACTATTCTGTTTTTATAAAAGGCCAACTGTAATTGTAACTTGATCAATATGTGCTATGATGGGAGCCCTTGTTTTGAGAACATATTTTAAATATACAAGACAGCGTAAAACAAACAGTTGCTTTCCTTTCTGATTAGCTGTTTCTCACAGTTCTTTTGATTGCTTTAAGCTATCACTGTATCCAAATGAAGTGGTCCCTCCTTGTTTGTGCTCATGCAGCACACATTTGTTCAGGTGATGAACTGAACTAGACTAAGGAGCTGACCTGTATTGAAAAACAAAAACCTGTAACCTGTATCAGTTTTCCAGTCTCGTTTGCTGTGTGCAAAGGGAGGGGAGAGTGCTGGGCAGGAAAAAGCTTTTAGAGTTGAGCGGGGGTATTTTCTCCTGTTGGCAGTATCAGCCCAACCTGACTTAAGTGATTATCTTTCTTTCACTCTGCCTACCTGAGAAAATGAATTTAGGGCTTAGCCTTAGGAGAACAAAATCCAGATTGCCTAATCACTTATTCTTGATCAGTAACGTAAGGATGGAGGCTGGGTGATCAGTCTTGCAGTTCAGTGCCATTTCTTTTCTCCTGTGGAACAGTGGTGTTGTAATACAAATACAATGACACAGCCATTTTTTTCTTTTAATTTCAAGGCTATACTCTGATGGCTGAAAGTCAAAAGCTAAGACCTGGGCATTCAGCAGGCTTAACAACTTTACACCAATTGCCATCATCTGGGGATCAGAATCTCTTTGAAGACAGAGCTTATGCTCCAATTGTTTCTCCACATACACAAGATGGTGATTTTTCACAAAAGTTAAACAACAAAGAATGCACCTCATCTTTGAAGAACAGTCTTTCAAGAGTATCTGCCTGTGAGAAACAAGGTCTGGGTGTGCCTCTGAAAATGCAGAATTGTTAGTCATTTATAGAAAGATAACTTGGTGTGTGGTGGGGTTTTTTTTCTCCATGTGGTTGTTGAGCGTAATTTTCTACTACTTATTGTGAGGATTTTGTAAAAGTGTTGGTTTACTTGATTTGTTGGTTGGTTTACTGACAGCTTACAGACCTCAGAGTGTTCCTGTAGATGTCCATGTGAGTTTTGTTAAAAGCAGCATAAGGAAAAAATCAGGTTCTTCTGCCTGTATGAAATGCTTGTCTGTTTTAAGAAAAAAATACAGTCTTTGCTCCTAAAGCTTATATATGATAAAGACTGGGAAATTAGCAAATAATGACAGATATTGGATAGCTGAATTGTTTGAGCTGAACTGTACCCACATTTTCATGTGGCAAAGGGAAAATAACAGTCTATCCAGGGATACAGAATGTCTTCAGACCAGCTCTGTTGTGAGGATTAGTAACTGAACTGGAATTAGGAGTCAAGATGGGTTGACAAAGAGATCCCATGATATGACTAAAAATTATTTGTACATCAGAAGCAATGCACTGGAATTCTTTATCTTTCCTCCTCTTCTCAGTTATACCATTGGCACCAGCATGAGTAGTATGTTGCTATGACTGGAGTAGTGGTTTTGGTTTTAATCCAGCAGTTTAATAAGGTTCCTGAAAACCTGTAGAGGTTTTGGGGAAAAGGTAGGAGATTGCATTTCATCGTACTTCATACCAGCTTTAAAGCTTTTAATCAGAGGGCTTGGTCTAAGAGGATGTGGAAGGACAAATTGATCTTCATTTGTACATATATACGTGGGAAACAGAAGCTTGATAAGAGAGCTCTTCAGTACAGCAGAAATCCAAATTTGTTCAGTTATTTTATTTTTAAGCTAACAATAGCAAAGAAGATGAACAATCAGAAAGGGTTATTTAAGGTCTGTGGAAAAATTTTAATACATAATTGGATGTTCCTTTAAAAAGAAAGCTCAAATTCAAATAATAATTAATTTGGGGAAATCTTAGGACTATTTTATGTAGGAATTCAGACACACTACCATGAAGCTCTCTTCTGGTTTTAATCTGACCTGAATGCTGCTTAAAGTATGAGCTGAAAACTGATTTGTTGTTGAGGAGGAAAAAAATTTTCTATTAATTTCATAGGAAAAAGCATGTGGTGTCCAGAACAAAAAATGGAAATATTAAGGGAGAGTGAAGATTATCACGTTGATCCTTTATGTGTGGAAAGTGCAGATCTCTCTGAAAATTCCAGCGGAGGAAAACATTGGACTAATACAGAGGAAAGGTAATTCAGACCATTATTATGCAGTTTTTATCAAATAGATAACACGAGTTTGGCTGAATTCTGAGTCCTGGTTGAAAGAGTCTGATGTTCTCAATTTGTATAGCTTTCTCAACCAAGGATTCCATTTTGCTAGGTACTGTGGAGACCTGTAGTAAGAGAGGCTCTGGCTTGAAATTGTTTATGCTGTGAAAGATGTGATGTTGTGTATTGGCTGGAGAGGCGTGTGCAGCCTGGGGTGATGATAGTTTAGAAGCATGTTTTAGTATAGGCTTAGTATGTAAGCGGTTGTAATTACTGTTCCCAATTTGATTTATTACAACCTTCTATCCACTGTTACGTGGTGAAAGTAGTAATGTGAAGGCGGCGTGTAAGGCTGTGACTTTATTTTATTACCAGTAGTTATGTTTGTTTAAACATCTGTATACGGCTAAGAAGTAATAATAGCGCTTGTGGCAGAAGCCTTCTCATGTACGGTAAAAGCTTTGTTTATGTAGTTGATAGAATAAAAGTAGTGGTTGGCATTGTTTTAAAGCTCTGCCTTGTCTGCTGGGTCATCACAAAGACAAGAAATACTTGTTCTAGGCTGTGGTGG